>LPNX010271402.1:46549-88733 GCA_001517045.1 Pseudotsuga menziesii | reverse complement strand
AATCTCATTCGCCATCATGAAACCCTAAGATGAAATCAGTCTGTCATATGCAGGAGAAACAGAGTTTTATCTCTTAAACAATATAAACAGCGTAATGTATAGGGGTTTGTAAACAAAACCCTAAATTCTGAATACTATAAGCACTCTTACAGTCCTTTCAATCACCGTAAGCACTCTGTCATAAACCCTCCTTGCCAATTTTTATAACACTTTGAATATGGTATGAGAAACAGAGTACTCAATACAGCGTGCTGGAGTAAAAACTAAAACTGGAAATGTATGTCAATGTACAGAACAGCCTGCAAACCTGGTTTTGCGAGCCTTCAATGTAAACCATTAATTCTGATATGAAAACCCCGTAATTAAACAAAATTCTCAAATTGCATGTTTTGCACAGGTTCTTCGAACATTTTGCACACTCCTTTCATTGTAGCTGACACCAACACGACTATAAAACTCGTGTCCCTGCAAACTGGAACCAATGACAGTGTAAAATAAACTGAATATTGTCTTCTGCAATTCCTGAGGTTCGAACCTGGGCCAAAAAATTCCAAAATACAACATGAAGCCACCTGCCAAGGAAACCGGAGCCCTTGTAACCGCCAAATGGAATTCTGAATGGAGGGGAATACGTGTATAGCAATTTTTGCCACAATAGCTCCTCGGCATTTATTGCAGGAACAGACATATGGGTGTGAAATGACAGCATTTGTACTGTTTTACGCCTCCATATTAAAACATTGTTTTATGGTTTACATCCTTAGAACCATAATAATAACGAAGGCTCATGCTCCAGCGTATGATATTATAATCAAAAGTTTACATTAGCCAAGATTTCATATCACAAACCATGACTCTTTCCACCATCATACCATAAAATCATTAAAACACCATCTGCTGCAAGCTCTCAATAAGCTGCCAACTTGGGAATTTTGCTATCAGATTGTAACTTTTACCATGTAAGGCATAAATCTTTACACATACACAAATTTATTATTTGCTGAATGAAATTTTGATGAGTTAAGGTATCTATAGGAATGCTAAAGAGTAATAAACAATCAAACAAATCCAAACAATGTGAAAA
This sequence comes from Pseudotsuga menziesii, assembly GCA_001517045.1. Taxonomy (NCBI): domain Eukaryota; kingdom Viridiplantae; phylum Streptophyta; class Pinopsida; order Pinales; family Pinaceae; genus Pseudotsuga; species Pseudotsuga menziesii. The sequence continues at coordinate 87,649 of LPNX010271402.1, read as the reverse complement.
CTAAGATAGGAAAAACCAATGCAAAGTCAAATTTCGAAAAATAAGCACTAGGAACAACCCTAGAGATAACACCTACAATTATCAATAAGTCACATAAAATATGGTGTTTTCTGTAGGCTCAAGTGCTCATGCTTTTGGCTGCCAGTGCGAGGTCTACAAAACTGATAAATATGCCTCCACGAAGTTCAGCAATGTTAAGCCACACTTGCAGTGCTGAGATTGTCATTTCATCACACCAGTGCTACACTGGGTTGCTTATCCACAGAAGATCGGTGAACATGTGCCTCAATGAAAGGTGTTCAAGTTGAAATGGATTTGAAAATAAAACCACAGGACACAATTATAACAGGACTTCTTCCAGTATACAGGGTCAGCTGAGTATTGCATTCATAAGCCTGGATGATAGCTTCCTCTCGGATTAGCATTGGCTCTTGAAAATAGAGCATTGTCGAACAAGAGGAAGTCAGGCCTTAAAGCAGAGAAGTATAGGCAGTCCTTGTCAGCCTACCTGGTGAGAATAACATAGAATCTAACTCAGAACACTGATCATTGCTTGCGTTGGAGTTGTGTTTTTTTGTTTTGCAGGCTACACCAAGCGCCGAGGCCTTGAAGCCATTCTGAAAAATAGAGCTCTCTGTATAACTTTAAGAACAGAGACCAGAATTTTATTTTGCATAGTATCTGAATTGGTGAAATGAGTGGAGTATAAATCCCTCGTTTACAGATCATAGACATATAAGCATTTAGGAATTTTATTTATGAAACAAAGAAATCAGGTAGGACATTGTCCCACCACTCAGCTTTGGCACACTTATTTGGTTTCCACTCTATCACATTGGCCATTTCTAATCCTCTATTGACATAAATACCTTGCCTTCTTGATCTTGAACTCTACAATGTCCTAGAAAATGCCTTACCTTCATCTTTAGGATTCTCTAGCATATGCCATTATTTTTTATAATAATTACGAAGGTTCCAAGGTATGGAAATTTCATAAACCCTTGATATTACATGCATCTGCCAAATCATTGTACTTAATTCATCACCTAGTCTGTGAGATATTCTTATAGTCTCATCCATTGACATGGAGATGTCACAAAACAGCCACATAGCAAAACAGTATGAGTCCAATGGCAGGAGCAGTAAACTCTTAAGAGGCAACAGACCAAAATAAGCATATGATGCAATGTATTCTAAAACAAACTAAAATATAGAAAGTGCTATCTATAGAAAATCTTGCTCAGCAAGACCAATCGATAATATGGTAGACCATAGGATTGAGACATTTTCTATGATTTCTAGGACAAATTTACCAGGGAGGATGTTTGACTTCTTAGAAACTCCTCCTACCATTATTAAGTAAAAAAGTAATAATATGCAGAACTATCCTGAGACTCTATCTTTAAAATTTACTCTTGCGTTTTTGCTAAGTTATATCTTTACCTTTTGCTTTAAGGTTGCAAGTATCAGGTAGATATGTGTGCAGAAAACAATTACAGAACTGGCATACTCTTCAGGGAAGTTCAACTGACCGCACACTATGCTGTTAACCATAGATGTGAAATTGGATCTGCATTAACATTATTCAACATATTATGCTGTGGTAAGACAGAAGTGTAGATCCCACACATTTCATGGCAATACAGAAGTTCAGTGGTTATACAGAAGAGCAACAAATTATCTAGTCATGTACATCTGACTCCCCTCAAAACTATGGCATGCAATACTAATAAGATACATCTCTACACTTTCCAAGTTGTAGGCATGGTTATCAGACTATCTAAATATCAGACCAAAAGTACAATTGTATTCATCAAACAATTAGAGCATAAAAAGAAACTTGCCAGCGTGAAACCAGGGTAGTTTTACTTTACCTTTCCTTACACCAAGACCTTCGCATCTTGGAAATCCATTGGAGTCACCTTCTGCAATCAAATAATATGCATTTGCTCTTTGTATACAAAATTTGCAGATATTTAAAAAAAAAAAAAAATTCACAGTCGTCGCTTAAGCGACGGTTCTCCAACGCTTAATCTTTATCGTTGTCGGATAAGCGACGGTTAATGGCTGCTTAACCGACGGGTTTTCATGTTTTATGCAATATTTAAAAAAAAAAAAATTGAGTAAACGTCGCTTATCCGACGGACTTGCTGTCGCTTAACCGACAGCATGAAGGTTATTTTCTTAAAAAAATTTCACTACCGTCGAAGAAAGGATGTTGCTTAACCGACGGTAAACTGAGGTGTCACATAACCGATGGTTTAGGGAGATGTCGGATAACTGATGACAAGTTTTCGACGCTTAAAAAAAATCAATAGTGTCGTACATGCGACAGGGAAGTGTCGAAAATCCGACAATTCTGCCGTCGGATTTTTGGTCGAAATGTAGTAGAAGCATTAGGAACAAACTCCCACACTATTGCAAGCTCATCTCTCACCTAAGAGATCCTAGTAAGGTAAGATATCACAACCACCCCTTTGGTCATCTTGATACTTTTCAACTTCTCCCTCAAAACCATCTTCCTATTCTCGTTTGAGCTTTGAAACAAGCTGATCAAAGCATCCCACATCTGATATGCATGGGTATTACTCGAGATGTGTGGAATCACATGGTATTTCACTGCATATGGGATAATTATTCTAGCTTTTATGTCCTTCTTGTTGAAGGCAGAAAGTGTTGCTGCATCGATGGAAGGGGGAATGAAAATAGGAACTGTTGTAGTGTTATGAACCACCTCATCCCACAACTAATTCTCCTCCAATATCGGAACTAGCCTAGCCTTCCATGGGAAAAAATTCCCAGCCCTATCAAGCCTATCCTTGTTATCAGCCAAAGTGGTACTTCTTCGTCCGAGTGCTGACATTCATCATGTCGGTACACAAAAGGACAATTTGGATTGAAGTGGACAAAACACTATAGATGTGCATGACCTTTGATGCATTATTCTCAAACCAACCTTATATATTTTTATTCTGAGTTTTGGGTTTCATATGCGACTATGTGCATTGCAACTCACGTATCATATGCGTGTATATGCATTGCAACTTGCGTATACCTTACATACGCAAGTTCCCTTTGAGAAACACATGTATCATACATGAGTTGCCTATATTAATACTAGCGTATACCTTAATTCGACCTTAAAAATATAAATCATGATTAGATGAGATTAGTTGGGCCCTAATCCATAACTATCCCAACAATGTCAACCATCCTAACCTTTGAAACCTCTATATTTCCAAATTATAAATAGAGGCCTTGGGATGGGGCTAATGAATCAAGTTTTGAAGAGCAAAGTTATGCTGGTGGTATACCTTCAGATTCTTGGAGCAGCAGAACTCAAAGTCCTCAGTTGCAGAGGGGCCCTTGTGTCAGAAGTTGGGTTGTATTATTACCTATTCATATTTTGTTAATAAATAGAATTCTTCTTCCAATCTTATATTGTGCTTGTATCATGTATATTGGTTCAATGAATACGCTCAATGATGTTATTAATATGATTTTCATCTAACCTCTGATTTATATATATATATGAAATAATGCTTGAAGAATTGGCTCTTTGCAGGTCAACAGAAGCATCCCTAGAAGCTTTGGGGAGGATTGGAGTGAGAGAATACCAAGATTAGATCAACCGTCATAAAATGGGAAAACCAATATATCTTCCTATTCTCTTTCCATATTCTGTCAAAGCTGATTGTCTGCAAGTCTAATAGTAATTTGGTAACCCCAAACCCTAGGTTATAAGGGTGTAATTTCCCAAACAACAGAACTGGCGACTCCCCTGGGGAGCCCAGCCTGCTATGGATTTATCCTGTAGGTTCTTTACCATTCTTTGTTCTGACTCTGAGTGTGGTCTTTTTATCTTTCTTTTTGATTGACAGTGTAGTGTGCTTAGAAGCCTTTACTATTTTTTTTTTTTTAAATTTAGTTGTATAGGCGGGTTGCTATTGTACATAGTCACGTATATCACCTTGTATACATGGGTTTCTCTATAAGATAGTCATGTATGGTATGCAGGTTTCCTGCATACACAGTCGTGTATATCCTGTAACAGCATAAAATTTGGGTAGGGTTTGCTTGTCCTTGTCTTGTTTGATTTTTTGTTTGCTTGGAGGTCTTCTGTTGTCGGCATGACTCTGTAAATATAAAGTCTTTCTTGTTTTCAAGCCTTTATCCAACCTAATACCTATAGCCATTTTCTATGCAAAGTTCAATTTTTAACAAGGTGCTGCACCATTGAAGTCTGAAATATTTCACCATGTATAAATTTGCCCTCTTTTTAAAAAAGCTTTGATACCATGTATAAATTTCAGAACTTTCCCAAGCTATCTTACAACTCCATTTAAAACATTGTTTAATTCCCAACCCAATTTGTATTATTGCTGCAAATTAGATTTTTCTCATAAACAACATAGGACTAAAACACAAGAAAAGATTCTACAACATTTTCACTAACAGCAAATAAAACACATTCAACCAAAAAATTTGGACACAGTATTTTTGGTCTAATGACCCAAGAAAAAACCCAACCTCTGGGGAAAACCTGTGAGAGAGAATTTTTTATTATCTGAAAAATTTACAGCAAAAGATAGAAATAATTTTAAGACCAACTTATCTTAACTAGGCGAAAATATTCTTCCTCGTTTTTCATGCGAAACAGAAAAATGCAAACTCATAAATTTTTCTTTTGTTGCCTCGATTTCCATGCTGTTGTACAAACTGTACAACATCCATATAGACAGACTGTACAGACCTCGAAATTTGTTCTTGCAAAATTCCTTGGGATTCGTGCTCAAAGAATTTTTTTCTTAAAAATGTTCCCATAAATCTGCCTCGAAAATTGTGCTGTACTTTCTACCTCGGGATCCATTCTACTATACAGAATCCATACCGTATGGACTCGATGGAACAACAAGAAGTGTTTTTGTACCTTGCCTCGATTTTTTGTTCCCTACTGTTGTTGTTTTCTTCCTCGATCTATGTGCCAAGAGAACAAAATTGTTGTTGTTATTTTTCTCTTTCTTAGAAAATGGCTCTCTCTTCTCTCAAATGCTAAAAGTTCCTCTTCACTAGGAAAATTTCCTTTTTGGTGAAAAAATTAGGGTGAATGAAAAATCATCTAATCCTAGGGCTTAGATTAGTCTAGATGAATGGTTGTAATTTAAATCACATTTCTCCACAAAATAATTAATTTCACTCACTTTTTAAATATTTCACTTAAAGTGCACTTTATTCTCTAAAGTGAAATTAAAGCTTATCTCAAGTCATTAATATAAAGTCCAAGTGACTTTAACCCCTTTTTCTAGTGACTTATGCAAGAGTCACCTAGGGTATCAACTCCAAGGTATAAAATCTCAACAGTTTTAATCTTCGTGGTATTTTTCAGGAAATGTGAAATCCTTCATAAAAGTGCATATACCCTCCAAAACAACTAATTGATTGGTGAAACGAAAATACCCTTCATAGTTATTCATATCTAGAATTTTTCCTCGCGTGGATGCTCCTACATCATATTCTCTATTTTTAATGAAAATTGAATGTGAGTCATAACTACTAGCATGTATAATGTTGTATTGGTTGAAAACTTAACAATTCGATTTTATATTTCTAGAATGAAAACTATATTTTTGGTGTGCATTCTAATTGGTATTGAATTATTGTTTGGTAATGTATCAACTTAAAAATAAAAATAAAATCCTTCTCCTCCCATCCATTTCAATGTATTTCTTCCTATAATGAGTATGGAGGAACATCTAAAATCGATCTTAATATATAATACATACTTTTCGTTACTATAATGGAACTTTGTTTGATGATATTGATTTAAACTACAAGAAGATAATGATGATTTCATTCAAGCTAATGAAGGATGTCACAACATGAGATTACAATCTTGATCGATGACACCATATTGATAGGAAAACCATAATGCATATTAAATGTCCATATGTCATTTCTAGGTACAACAATGTAAATATTTGGATTGTGACCACAAGGATCCAAACATGTTAACTCTACATTTCCTATATGGATCTCATCAATAACTTTGTAGAAAATAATCTCCTCCAAACCATTTTCTCTTATAATGATGACAAAGGTATCAAAGGTTGTAATTGTGCCCCTAACATATTGCATAGTTGAACAACATCACAATTGATAAGTTATAAGAATACCATTATGTGGGATTTAAACTTCATTGATCCTAGATGGAACATCTTCGCTCTAGCAATCTTATTTAATGATTTCTACAATATTGGTGACTTTATACAAACTAGATGCATCCTTCTTGATGTATTGTTATCAGACAGGTAGCCACCAAAAAATCCATTGGAGTTAAAATTATTAGGCATCGGTAGATCTGAATGATGCTTTGTCAGAGGCCCTATGCTACTATGAATGGTTTTGGGTGTGGCAGTGGGTGTGTTTGGGGATTTACTGGGAGTGTAAATGGAAGTATGAGGATTTGAATAATACCATGTAGTATTTCCCCATCCTATTCCTCCTGGGAATAGTGGCTCCTTCTAGTCCACCTATCCGCATGGGTCTACTAGGTGTGCGAATAGTTCCTCCATCTCCCAGTCCACCTATGGGTGTAAAAGAAATTGGTGTGACTGCTTGTGGATTCTAGAAAAAATTGTACAAGTGTAGGGAATGAAGGGCTTCTCTGGGATGAATATGTTCCTGATAATCCTACATGGAATGGAGGGGTTGACGGTGATGAATGGAGGGTTTGTTGGTGATAAATATGTGGCTCATAATCTTGGAAACCCAACTACAAACTCGTTGGTATATTTTACAATAGAAAATAAACTACCTCCCCACCTCTACAAAAGCACAACTTTCTGGTAAGCTCTTGCAAACACTCTAATTTAGTTGGAAATAACCAATCGATTTTTCTACGTTCATTTTGGAAGTATGGGGACTTTTTGGTTCGCGCCTTATCATGTAACGAATCAATGGTTTTTCCTCCATTGTCACAGCCTAGATCTATGGTGATCTCTGTGATGAGTTTGGCTTCCCCGAGGGGACTTATAGATTTGAAATCAAAAGATATAGTAAGCTCATCTAACCTTTCTTTGTAGGAATGGAAAATTTGAACTCTCATGGGCCTTCCTGTTGGTTCCTCATGCCTCAATTCTTCCTCTTCTTCTCTGCCAAGTTTTGTGGTTTTCACATTCATATTTTGGGAGGAGAGGCCTCATTTAGAGATTTCCCTTGGAGCTGGAGTTAGAGATAGAACCGCTTTCCTTTTGGCGGGATCTAGAGTTCGAGCTGCGTTTCTTTTGGAAAGATATGGAGCTGGAGCCACAACTGCTTTCCTTTTAGTGGGGACCATTTGGGTGGAGGGATGAGATCTAAGAGCATTCAAGTGTTGGAGTTGTAGCTTCTTCCCTTTTATAAGGCACCATTTGGGTGGAGGGGTGAGATAAAGAGCCTTTAAGTGTTGTCATCCCAGTTAACTGTTACCTTTAGAAGAAAAAATTTGTATCATACACCCTTCAATATTTCTATTCGTTGTGATCAGACACCCTTCAAGAAGACATGCAGAATTTTTGGGTAAGACACCCTTGAATAATAAATTTTGTTTCACACACCCTTCAAGAAGACTTGGTTAATCCATAAATTTTGCATCAAACACCCTTCAAGAAGATGTGGTTAATCCTTGTATAAGAAACCATTTAAGATGTTTGGAAGAATAAATCCTTGCATTAGAAACCCTTCAAGATGTATGTTTGTCATGATATTGTATGCAATTGTTGGGTATGTGTTGCACCTAAATCTTGTCATCAGCATGTGATGAGATCCCAAAATTCAATGTTTTCCCTTAATCTCAAATTGTGAAGTGAGAATATTGGTCTAGACATCAAATCTACATATGAAAATCCAGCACTGCCTCTACCCTTTAGTAAAAAAGTGGTACCTTCTTTAGCATTGCCTGTAATGTATTGGAAGTAAGTGGTGGCACCGCCTGTACCCATTCATTATGGTGTGGTTCTACCTTGTCACCGCTCTGTCTCGGTGAGGAATAAGTGGTGCCCTTGGTAAAAAGTGAAAAAGAGAGGTTCTCATGAATATTCTTGAAATAAGGCTTCGTGGCACCCTTATCCCTACTCACTAGGGCCAGTTGGGCTTGAGATACATCCTTTGGGGATCTCCTATCCACCTCACCCACAAATTTATCAACCATATCTATCCATCCCAAGCCTATAAAAGCAAGCTCATACTCCATGGTTGAGGAGAGAGTAAAGTTATGCTTTTGCTTTGACATTCTAGCCTAAATCAGTAGAGTGAGCTTGAGGGAGCAAGTTGGAGCTACTAGGGATGAGATGTTGGATTTGTGAAGGAGTACATTGAAACTAAGGCATAGGTTGTAAACTTCTTCTTTGTTATTTAATGCAAAATTGGTTCCTTTTCCATAAAATATATTGTGTTATTATTGTATTTTTTATTGTTGAATTCCTTAGTCATCAACATAGAATAGTGGATCATATTCTTCTGCTATTTGATCTTGTTTGTTGTTTTCTTGTGATTATGCAGGTACATCTGTGAAGGACCATCATTACAAGAAACAACTATACTATTGCATCAAAGAGACTGATTCCAGAGCTCCACCCATTCTAGGGAGTGTCTTCCAATTATGTTGTGTACCATTTGTTCTAGATCTGAACCATTCATACTAGAGGAACAACTCTTGTCTGCAGGAGGTGCAAAATTCCTAGCTACAAATATGGCGACTCCACTGGGCAAGAGCTTCAACTGATCTGATCTTCCTTATTCTTTTCAAACACTTGTCCAAAATCCAAGGTCCAGTGTTTTATCAATTCAATCAGATCCACTAGCTGATCTAGTGAGATTTTGTCTTGGTATCATCAGATCTGGGTTGTTCTCACTTTCTGTGCTTTCAATTATTGTTAATTCATGATTTAAATGCCAATTGCACACTGATTAATTTTACTTTTCTTGCAATTTTATTTTTTTTGGACATCTATAGGGAACCGTGCATGCATTGTGGGTAGTAAGCAGTACCACCTCCTGAGCTCAATTAGCCGAACTTGGTGCCACCACCTGTGATCAACAATCAGGAAGTGGTGCTCTTGCAGAACTGCTCTGTCAGTGACCCTCTGGAAGCAGTGCCAAGTAGGCTTTTCCACACTTGTTTTTTTTCAAAGTTTTTTTGTAAAATTTTTGGTTGAGGTGCTTTTAGTTCTGAGTGTCTGGGTTTGTGTTAAGGAGATCTGATTGTTTGAATGTAAAATTGGATGCGGTAAAAGAATTATTTTGTTGAAATCAAAGAACTAGGATAGACTCATCTTTTCATTTACTTGTATGCTTGGTTTTGAATGTTTTGAAAGGCATGTTGTTGAGAGCTTCGAATCAGTTAGATCTCAGTCTTATTGTTTGATAAATTTGAAAAGAAAGACTTTCTTGATTGGTTTCTTGTTTTCATTTTTCATTTAAATTTTGTGAAGGAATTCGTTTTTCTTTGAAAAAGAATTTTTTTTGCTGACACTTGTTCATATTTTTGTTTGAGGATGAATTATTGGACCTCTGATTAACCTTATAATCTTTCATCTCTCCATTTTTATTCTTTCTTTTACATTCGGATCTCATCAAAAGAAAAATATTAGTGGTTTTAAGTTAGATCTTTCTAGTTTTAAAAGGAAAAATTGAAAAAAGTTTTGAATATTGCCTTTGAGTGTTTTTGTCTTTCTTCTTAGAAAAAGATATCTTACCCTATTTTTCTTGCTTTCAAAAAATTAGTTTGAAGTTTGTTGCTTACTTCTCTTGCTTGGAAAAATATTGGCTTAGGGTAGTTGTTTGGGAAATTTTTTGGTTTTGAAACAAAAAATTGAAAAGAAAAATACTCTCTCCTTTCTGTAAGTAAGCATGTCTTGAATGGTAAAGTGAAAGTATTTGTATTTCATATTTGCATGGCTTTACATTTCTGTCAGAACTTCATGCATTCACCTAACCGCTCAAGTTAAAATTAACGGTAGTTATAGGTCTAAAACTGTATAGAAATTTGTGTGATATGTAGGTGACGTGTTTTGGCATTGTAAAACATAGGAGCTTTTGTTATTTTCCTCCACTGCAACCTGGGACTCACGCGGTTCTTCCACGTACCGTCGGTATATCAAACGACCTTTTAGGTACCCTTGAGGTATATAGAAAGGTACTTCACATACTCGATTGTATATTAGGATGCCCCTTGTGGACGGTTGTGCATTAGACAACACTACTACGGATCTGAGCTCCCACGTACCTTCTATATATTAGGTTACCCTACTAGGATTCCTTTACCAATTGAGAAAAACCCTTTGGCCATCTTTCTTGGAGCAATACATCGAGAACAACACTTGGGGAGATTACTACACACGTACCTTGAGTATATCGTGAGTTGCACCTTCTTGACAATCCTAGTGAGAGACCGACTATTTTGAGCTCATCCTATCACTTAAGTTTGTTTGTAGCCTGTAGCTTATGTAGGAGAATACCTTGTGTGATTTTTATTAGTTTTGAAACCTAGGTTAGGTTTTAGTGAATTTTATAATCTGACTGAGTTTCAGTTGAGATGATCCAGAAGAAACCAAGGCTTACCACCTGCCTTTCCACTTGCAACAGGGGAAGGCGCAATGTAAGCCATCAACCAAGGAGCTACAACTGACTCCCATATGGGAGAAATTCTAGTTGTAGAAAGTGGAGACCAATTCGCTTCTTATGTTACTCCCTTGGTCCAACAGTCTCTTGCAGCTGATACTTCCTTTCATTCTCTGATGGAAGGTCGAAATGACGGTATTGATGAAACTAAGTATGGCCCTGATGCTACTTTTTGGACAACTTCTATGGGTCAATCCATTTCCGAGTTTGGGGTTATTAGACCCTATTTTGAAAACCATCCTCTAAATGAGGGTGCATATAGGAGAATTCAAGCATCACTTAATCATGCTCGTGATTTTCAAGAGAGGATGGACAGGGTTATGGCTACCCCTATACCTCATAAAGAACCTATGTTGAATATTTTACCCCATCTGTCAAAACCATGGCATTTTGGATATAGTCCACTTGCTGATGATGTTATGTCGTGTGGTATGTATCCTTGTGATCTGGGTCAAATCTCCAACCCTACAGTTTTAAATCCTAGGTCTATTGCTAGTCCTCCCATACCTCCTATAGTTAGGGGGAAACCCTTAGCTTAAGTGGTATCAGTACCTTCTAATGTCGGGGGGAAACCCTCAGCGTGACCTACATTATTAATTATTGGATTTGTTACTAGTACTAGGAAGGCCTCTACTACAGGGAAATCCATAGTTTATGTTCTTTCTACCCACACCAATATGGTAAACCCTCCATCGAGTTCAAGAAAACCCTTAGAGGTACAACCTGCAGTCAGCCAACCTTCTTAGGGTTATGGTTACCCAACAAATCAATTACCTGTAGTAAACACAAATTATCAACCTACATCTACAGGAACTATGTATTCTGGAATCCGTTACCCTGGAAATACTTTTACACCATGGAGAAAACCTAATTGGTCCTGCGTGCCAGTGGTGAGAGGAATGCCTATTCTTACTGCTGGAGGTGTTGGAGGTCTGCCTTATGGTGGCCCACGTATTGGAGATCCTCTAGGAGGATTCCCACCTGGCAGAGGTCCACCTTATGGAGGAACACCACCCAAAGGACCACCACTTGGAGGACGACCACTCAGGGGACCACCTTCAGGAGAACCATCGCCCAGAGGACCACCACCTAGAGGCCCACCTTCAGGAGTACCGCCACTTGGGGGCCCACCTTTGGGAGGACCACCGCCTAGGGACCCACCTTTTAGGATTCCACTACCTGGAGGACCACCACCTGGAGGACCACCCCCTAGCAGACCACCTCCTGGAGGCCCACCTCTTGGGGTACCACGTCTTGGGGGCCCACCTCCTAGAGACCCATGCCCTTCAGGGGGGTTTTCGGGAGGTTAATCATTTAATCAACCAAATAAACATTTCGTATATCAGTCAGCTTGTGGTCCTACTAGTACACATATGCCTTATTAATACTACTAGTATGTGGAACCAAATTGGCAATTACCTTTCTTGGAAACTTTGGACCTACCTAATCTATCCAAGTTGATAAATGATCCCATTCGACATAGGGACTTAATGGCCTGGTACTCTGGTAAAAATGTCATCAGACATTCCTAAGTTTGATGTAAAGTAGGGAAATGATCCCAAGAAACATGTTATGACCTTTCATCTATGGTGTTCCTCGAACTCCTTGATGGATGATTCTATTTGTTTAAGGCTCTTCCAACACACACTGACTAGCACGGCTATGAAGTGGTACATTGAACTTCCACAACATTAATTTGTGTATTTTATCTCTGTGGAAACTATTTTCCTTACGCACTTTAAACTACCCATTTGTTATGAAACAGGAAAGGATGTTTTAACTTCACTTCGTCAGAATACCTCCACACACATATCAAACCATATCAATGAGTGGAGAAGGCATAGATGACTTATTAAAGCTCCCATCTTGGATCAACTCTTAGTTGATTGGGTCACAAAGTCATTGTTGCCTCCTATCGCCTGAGATGTGGCTATAGGCGGTGCTGTTACTGAAGAGAAGGCTATTAGTGGCGCTCAGTATCTGGATTTGGCATATTCTCAATCCGAAACGTTGTATGAATTAATTCCTCAAGCTCCTCGTCCAGCATAGATCCTGCTAAGCCACCAACAGAAACTCTTGTTGATGGGGTGGTTGGTTCAATCCAGCCCTCGTCGACAGCAAAACATGCCAAGCGACCAAATGCTTCTACTACTACTCATTCGACTCATACTGTTTCCACCAAGGTGAATGCTAGCCAAAGTTCACAGACATTTGGCAATAAGAAAAAGGGAAAAGGTAAAAGCAAGAAACCTAGAAACCAACAGGAGAATCCTAAACCAATGACCAATGAGAATGATAAAGGGAAGAGGAAATCCAAATATCCCTTCTTATTGTGTGGAGGAGATCACTTCAGGAAAGAATGTCCTCATCGTGATGATATTAGTAAATTTTTGAAGAGTAACCCCGCACCAGCAGTTTTTACTGATCCTTTTCCCTCTCAATAGCAACTGATAGACCATATGTCTAATCAGGGGACCTCCAATTTCATGGAAGAAAATAGAATGATGTATTTTGAGACCATCAATTTGAATACTCGTAGTCATTAATATGACAAAACCGTAGAGAAGAAGGACGGAAATCCTTCTTTTGAGAAAGTTCCTTCTACTAGTTCTCCTCCGTCTTTGTCTAATGGCCCTCTCGTGATCGAAAAACCTAATATTGATTTAATTTTACGACCACTAAAGGCTACCCTTAGAAATTCTGTTTTCAATCCCAATTCTCGAGCTGCACAATTTTATAATGTTGTTGATTATTTAGCTCAGGAACCTTGCGCAATCTGTCCAACGCAACGTAAAAACCTGCTAACAGCTCTGGGGGCATTAGACCTGGATAATTCCAACTTGATTCATTTCAACGTAGAGAACTATAAATCCATATTACCTCACCAACTCACATTTCATATTCCTCCAGACTAGTTGGGAGAAAGGTCCATCGAACCATTCTAGATGAAGGAGCTTCGACCTCAGTCTTGTCTATAGCCTATTGGAGAGCCATTGGTCCTCCCAGGCTTACAAAATCACCTACTACCTTAAAATATTTTGATGGACAAGGTTTCTAGCCCCATGGTCTATTTCCAGCACTTTCATTCGAGCTTTGGGGAAAGACTATTTCCATTCTAGTGGAAATGGTTGATGCCCCATTAGATTACAATATCCTATTAGGGATAAATTGGTTTTATGCTATGACCACTTTCGCTTCAACAATATCTAGAACTCTCCAATTTCCACATTTAGGGAAGATTGTGACTATTGATCAACTTGACTTTTTTATGTCGGATGTTACGACCCCTTCGATGAATAACGTCCCTATGCTAGGTTAGTCCCCTCCTCCTTATCAGTCGATTGGGGTAGGTATGTTTAAAGAATCCACCCTTATTGGTGTGTTTCCATTAGCCCCTCCTAGTACAGAAGTGGCGACAGTAAATATGATTTCCACAACTGGCTATAGCACCAAGGGAAAAGAAGTTGTTGAGTCATCCTCCCTTGTCCCTTATGAAGCAATGTACGATGCTATACAATCTATTTTCGATGACCATATTGATGACCATCATCTTGTGGCTTCGGATCCTTACCACTTTCCTTACTAGTTAGAACCCTCTCTTCCCACTCCATATTATCTCACACATACTTTTCCTTTGGATGAGTCTATCATGGAGATCATGAGTGAGAATGAACCCATATGGGAAGATCATCATCGATCTTATTTTCTTCCCAACACTACTTTGGTGGGTTTTGACCTTGAATCACTTATCAGTACTAATAATGTCACCCATTCGCAAACACCTGTATTGTTGCAAAATACTGAATCCGAAGGAAATATATGCAACATTACTAAAATAACCCTGATTGACATAGCAATCAAACCTAGAACCATTGAGCATGTTCACGTAGGGTAGAAATGCTCAACGGAAGAAACTGAAGCATATAGATCGTTATTCAAAGAATTTCAAGATATTTTTTCCTGGAATTATGAAGAAATTCCTGGGATAGACCCTTTTATTATGGTTGATGAAATTAAAACCTATACCATGGCTAAACATGTCAGGTAGAAATTACGTCAAGTCCATCCCCAAAAAGGCTGCAACCATTAAAGCCAAAGTAGAAAAAATTCTGAAGGCAGGATTTATTTATCCTGTACCCCTGACATAATGGGTATCTAAAATTGTCCCTGTGAACAAAAACTAAGGCATCATTAGAGTCTATATCGATTTTTGAGACCTAAACAAAGCTTATCCTAAAGACAACATTTCAAATCCACATATCAATCAGATTATCGACAACTGTGCTAGAAGTGTCATCTTCTCCTTTATGGATGGATTTTATGGCTACAATCAGATTGATATATTGACCGCTGATCAGTGCAAAACTACATTTATATGTCCATGGGGAACCTTCTCCTATAGGAAGCTACCTTTTTACCTCAAGAACATCAGAGCTACGTTCCATTGTGCCATGTCCTATGCGTTTCACGATATTAAGAACATCATGGAGCCGTACCTTGACAATCTCCCAGTGCATTCATAGCAACAAGAAGACCACCCTAGGCATCTTCGAGAAATTTTCCTGAGATGTCGTCATTATAAAATATGGCTCAATCCACAAAAATGTGTTTTTTGTGTTGAGATGGGACGTCTTCTTGGCATTGTGGTTTCTAAGGATGGCATCCAGATTCATCCACTGAATATTGCTGCTATATTGGCCCTACCTTCCTAAACAAACATTGTTTAGCTCCAAAGTTTGCAAGGGAAGGAAAACTTTCTTCGTTGTTTCATTTGCAATTTCGCTGAGAAAATGCACGGTTATATGTGTCTCTTGAAGAAGAACACTCCATTCTTCTAGGATGACAAGGCCCAGTGATCCTTTGATAATATCAAGCACGCTTTGACTCATTCACCCATGATACACCCATCGGATTGTTCAAAGGACTTTCTCTTGTATGTTGTTGCCTCCACTACTACCATTAGAGTGGTTATAGCATAGGAAGATCCCAACGGTCAGGAACACATGATATATTATACCAGTAAGAATCTCATTGATTCTAAAACCCGATACTCGCGTGTGGAGAAGTTAGCATTGGCTATGGTCATTTCTGTTCAGAATTTTCATCATTACATATTTCTTCACACTACCATGGTACTTGTAGATCAGAACCCTATGTACTACATCTTGACTCGTCAAGTTCTAGGGGTAAAATATTCCTGTTAGATTGTCATCCTATAAGAATTTGACCTTGAGTTTACCA
The DNA here is from genome assembly GCA_001517045.1 of Pseudotsuga menziesii. Lineage (NCBI taxonomy): Eukaryota > Viridiplantae > Streptophyta > Pinopsida > Pinales > Pinaceae > Pseudotsuga > Pseudotsuga menziesii. The sequence continues at coordinate 71,749 of LPNX010271402.1, read as the reverse complement.
GGGCCACTTCAAAGAAATCCTTGGTCTTTGAAGAGCTGATGTGTGACCTTCCCTATGATTTGATGGATACTAAGCCAAACGATTCATTTTCGGATGAATTTCTGTTCTTGATAAGCACAATCGATCCATGGTATGGAGATTTAATCATTTATCTCCAAAATCAAAGATTTCAACTCAATATATCCCATGACGATCGTCACCGTATCCGTCACCACACGAAGTACTACCTCATCTTAAATGATACATTGTATAGATGTGGTATCGATTTGATTCTTTGACGATGCCTTACACATGAAGAGGCTAAACATGTCCTTAATGATTGCCACTATGGAGAGTGTGGCAGTCATCTTTTTGGGATGGCTGCAGCCGAGAAAATCCTTCATGCTAGCTATTTCTGGCCTTCAATATTCAAATATTGTCGTGAGGCTGTTAAGAAATGCCTACCCTGCCAAAATTTCTATCTGAAAAAGCACACCCACCCTGCTCCTTTACACCCCATCATTGCGGTTGGCCCTTTTTCCAAATGGGATATTGACTTTATGCATTGTAATCCTACCTCAACCCAGGGTAATGGTTACATCATCATAGCGATTGATTATTTCATGAAAAGGGATAAGGCTATGCCTACATATGCAGAGGATGGTAAAAATGCCACCCTCTTCTTATTCAATCACCTGATAGATAGGTTTGGAGTCCCACAGTATATAATCACTGACCACGGATCGCATTTTCGAAATCGAATGATGACCGAGTTAAGTACCAAGATGGGTTTTCTCCATGAAAACTCAACTCCTTACTATCCGTAGGCTAATGGTTAGGTTGAGGCCATTAACAAAGTTTTAAAAACTATGCTACGAAGGATGGTTGGAGATCATAAATCCAAGTGGAATCTGACTCTATTTTCTGCTCTTTGGGCTTACAAGACTTCAGTAAAAACAATGACTAGTTTCACACCTTTCCAGTTATTTTACAGACTAGAAGCTATCCTTCCTATCCAATGCCATATTTCATCACTAAAACTTGTGATGGAACTTATGCCAAACACTTCCACCGAGGAAGAAATATTTCTCTACCTAACTAATCTTGACAAAACTAGAAGAGATGTTGCCTTAGCTAATGAGACACACAAGAAATGCATCAAGGAACAGTATGACAAATCTGTTCAGCCTCGTGTTTTCAATGAAGGTGACCTAGTTCTGACATACGATCAGAGACATGATAAACTAGGTAAAGGGAAGTTCGAGTCAATGTGTTATGGTCTCTTGTTTGTCAGCAAAGTTTTAGAGAAAGGGGCTTACGAGCTCGTGGATTATGACAGGATACCCTTCGGGAAACCTCGTAATGGGTTGTACCTTAAGATGTACTATGCTTAAATAATTTTTGTATGGTACCTTGTATATATGTATATTTTTGGCTTTCAGTGTGTTGTGTCTTGATTTAGTATGGTTTTGAGTTTAGTGTCCAAGCTATTTATACCATGTTCTGGTTACGCAGATCAAATGGCTTTTTACTATTTCACTAATGGTGCTTTCTGGCATACCCTGAACCTTCCTTCAACTACTTGGGTTCTCTATTCCTCGGCTCATGACTTGATCAGTTTAGGAGCAGTTTGTATTGGTCCTGCTACCAAGAACATCACCAAGTATCAGGAAGTAATAGGTCTACTGACTGAGGTTGCATCTCGAGACATTCATGATTTGGTAGTGTTTATGGATTCACAATTAGTGGTTTGTCATCTAAACCATGTCTATACCCTCAGAAACCTTGTACTACTTCATTTATTTCAGAGAGTGCATTTATTAGAGAGGTCATTCAAGTGTATCACTTACAGGCATATCCCTCGGTTAGATAATACAGTTGTTGATTCATTAGCAAACTACATCCTAGACTAGTACATTTCCATTCATAACTTGAAAAATAAATATGGTTCATTGTAAAATAAACTGTAAATGACACATAAAACTCATGTAAATATGATTTCCATTTGAGACATATAAACACCGGTAATAAGTCTGTATATATATATATATATATATATATATATATATATATATATATAAAGAGTGTCTTTTACAAAAAATGCAGTCATGAGACCTCATCTGAATCACTGTGGCTTTTAGGAAATAAAAAATCATACAAAAATCCTAAAGCTAGTTAGCTTTTAGTAGTACATCATACAGTCCACCATATAATGGTTCTCATGATAACACATGATGGCCCGTGCTACCCTACGAAGCAGTCGGCTGAAGTGACTCGGCACTCCTGCAGTGTGTCTCTGATACCTCGTATGGAGGTCGTCTATCGCTGCATCTGGGATGTCAATAGTAAGGCACTCTAGGTTCTCCTCCAGTTTAGTAAGATGGTCATCACCTCTATGAACAAATCAAATTTCCGCTCGTCTATCCATCGGGGAGGATCCCCTAGGCCATGCACCACCAACATCTGCATGTAAAATTTTAGATCTTGTTACTACCCATAAAAAACATAAAATATAAAAATATAAAAACATGATCAACATTTTAAGGTTTTTCTTCTTACCAATATCTCCCCACTGAGCACCAAGTTGTAATGGTAGATTAGGATCACCTCTGAAATTAGTCCTTGCATATGCATAATCCTCTATCATGAGGATATGGTCACGCAGCTAACGAAAGAAGGCGGCCTTGAATTTCACCTTGGTCCTACCACCTCCTGTATGGGCCATGATCTCTACCCACCTCAGCATGTGTGGGTCTCTATCCCTAAGCTCAGTGAAGATCACCTGGGGCCTCATGAGAGGTACCCTCTCAAAGAAGAAGCAAGATAAAATGGACCCATACCGAAACTGCTTTAGTTCCCCTTACCAACATTTTGTCAGTTGGTCCTTGAAATAAGGAAGAAGTGATTTTTCCCAGTTAAAAACAGTAGCTACCATAGCTTCTAGGGAATACAACATATGTGCCTGAGATTCTTGATGACGCCCTTGGCTTCCAGCCAACCTGTGCATAAAAAAAAACAGTACGAAGCGGCACATCCACCACATCCTTAATGGGAACCTTCTTACCTGACATTTTTGTGTTAGTAGACAATGACAAACAATCAATTCTTGTGTAGTCACGTCCCCTCCTTGGGAACCAGTTAGCGAGATAGGGGCGCCTTGTATGGAAAAACCTATCAAGAAGTAAATGTCTTCCACCTCTATAGTCAGAACATGAGGTCCCACCTCAAAATGTTGCTTCTCTAGGTTCCACATCCGTAGAATATATTCTAGTAAACAGGGATGCAAAACCATACTAGGGGTACGAAAGAACTTCAAGAGGCCACAACTTCATAGAAAAGCCACACAACCCACATTTCTTGTGGCAAGGGAATCGTCATCATCATGTTGTCTTTCTTTCCAAATAACCATTTTTTGATCGAATGAACCGTACCAAAAACCATTAAAGAGGCATTTAGAAGCATATATAACCATCAAAATTGCTTGCAAACTTTTATTTTGGCTGGCCCATGTGTTTTTTGAAGCTCACAGTCGACACCACCTCTACCCAATTAATACATAGTGGTGCCACCACCTGAGTTGAACTAAAAAAATGCGGTTTATATTAGGCACCGCCTTTCCCGTAAAGGCCAAGCGTGGGGCCCGCCATTTCTCTTTTAGGTTTAACCATTGAGCTCAAAAACCCATCAAAATTAAAAATTGAAAACCATGAAAGGAAAGAGAATGGTTTTAACTTTTACCTAAATCTAACGGTGCGAAAAACAGACTCTGGATGCTCCCGTCATCTCCAGCTGAAGTTTTGGCTCCAAATCTTCCACAATGCTCTCCAAGGTTCGGTAAATGGTAAATAAGTTGTTTTTACTATTTACTTAGCTTTTATAACAAGTTTTTAGAGTGTTTATGTTTTAAAATATTTTTTTATAAAAATACCCTTTAATATAGTTTATAAAATTCATTTTCTTGAATAATATGGGAAACTAATGGTCATTTTTAAGTCTTGCAGGGGCAGGAATAAGCAGTAATGTCTATGGGGAAGTTCACTTTTTATTTTTCGTACTTTTGGAAAACAGAAAAATTCCTGAGCATTCATTTCGATACTTTGATCGTGCTCCCAAAACCCAGTATCAAAGTTTAGAGTCTTTTTTCAATTCTTTTCAATCTCGTAAAACCTTTTATCATAAAAAGAGACCTAATGGAGTCTCCTTTAAACTCTTTTTGAGCCCCATAAATACGAAAAGATTGTCGAGTGCACTTTTATTCTTCACACTCATTAAAGTAGTTGAAGAGCCATCTCTTCGATGGTAGTTTATCTCTTTTTCGGGTCGAATGGACTATTTATGAAAAAGGAACACTCCAGTTAATAATGACTAGAAGATTTCTCTTGGGTATTATTTTATACTTTTTTGGGCCCTAGAGACTAAATCATATGAGAAAGGACCCTTTGGATTCTTCTTCTATCTTCGTTTAGACTCTTTAAACATGAATGATACCGAGTTAACTTTAATTGGAATCGTTAAACTAAAACACCAAGAGACCCTTTTTTGGGAATGAACCCCTCCTTTTTCAGGTTCGTAAAATGTATGAGAATGGACTTGTCTTTGGATAAGATGCAATGAGTGTTTGTTACCCTCTTTGAACACATAAAAATGAAAAGAGGCACTCATCAATAATGATGGGGAAATTGAGGGAAGGAAATCAATTCATTTTGCAAATAAAATGGTAGTTTGTCGTCACCTTTGAACATGGCACTTGTCTGCATTTCATTCAATCAATTGGGTATTCATCTTGTCTTTGAGATGATCCACTTTCATGAGTCATGTCACTCTTTTGAGTCTTTCAAAGAATGAATTGCCAATTTTCCTATTGTGTTCCGCCTCATCGAGTCAATGCTACCAAGTGTTTTGTTGTGCCGCCCGATGTTCAAAGGGATGTTAGAAGTTTACCTCTGCAATTGAAACAACCTTTGTGTTAGTACTTTTGATTCAGTCTGATGATTACATTATATACACAATTCCGTAACTTTGTTCCAAGTTTCATGTCTTCAATGTGGGATTCATTATGGCCCTCCTTCTATGAGACTATTCTTGTCAACATCAACTCATCATCCCGGAATTAGTCTTAGAAACAAAGATAGTACCTTGAGGTCTGTATGCCTTAATGACAGATTCTCTCACTCTTGACATAGGTTCACATCATTGACCTTTGATTGAGATATTCGACTGAGTGTTTGAAATCAAAACATCTATTCACACTTAGTAGATTGTACTAGGGTACCTTGGGAATAATTGACATTAATGGTGATATCCCTTGCACTTGTTAATGGTTCACATCATTGACTGGAAATCAAGTGGTTTCTATGTTTGACTTCAAATCATTGTAATAACATGGATAGTATCATACTTTGTGGAAGATGAGACGAAGACCCTGGGTCTCTATTGAAAAGAAATCATAGCTTTCTCCCCAGGTTGTAATGGAGGATATTGTATGAAGTACCAGCATGGATCCACATTTGTATGGTCATGGCTATGCTCAAATTTGCATCTGTATGACATAGATATACATTGTATATCTGGTAGCTATGTCCAAGTTTGAGTCCTCTATCACATGGATCTACGTTGTATTCTAGTAGCCATGTTTGTTAATCTCTCTCATGGATTTACCTTGTATTGGTCTGTAGCCATGATGAAGACATATTTTCTCATGAGTCAAAAGTATTGATGTATTGGAGATGCATGGTTGATGATCTCTGATCAAGTTGATTCTTTCCTCAAAGTGATAACTTGCTCTTTCAAAGCTCTCTCCTATCATATCCCTCTAGCCTCATGCTTTGTGTGGCATTATGTTACACCGAAATCTCTTCATAATCATGTGATGAGATCCCAAACTCTAGTGTTTTCCCTTAATCCCAAATTATGAAGTGAGAATATTGGTCCAAACATCAAATATACATATGAAAATCCAACACCGCCTCTACCCTTTAGTCAAAAAGCGGTACCTTCTTCAGCACCGCCTGTAATGTATTGGCAGTAAGCAGTGGTACTTCCTTTACCCACTGATCAAGGCGTGGTTCTGCCCTGTCACCACTCTGTCTCAGTGAGGAAGAAGCGGCACCCTTGGTAAAAAGTGAAAAAAGAGAGGTTCTCATCGGAAGCTTCTCGAAAGAAGGCTTCGTAACACCCTCATCCCTACTTACTAGGGTTAGTTGGGCTTGAGATCCATCCTTTGGGGATCTCCTATCCACCTCACCCACCAATTCCTCAACCATATCTATCCATCCCAATCCTATAAAAGTAGGCTCATACTCCACTGTTGAGGAGAGAGTAAAGTTATGCTGTTGCTTTGACATTTTGGCCTAAATCAATAGAGTGAGCTTGAGGGAGCAAGTTGGATCTATTGGGGACAAGATGTTGGATTTGTGAAGGAGTACATCAACACTAAGACATAGGTTACAAAATTATTCTCTATTATTTAATGCAAAATTGGTTCCTTTCCCATAAAATATATTGTGTTATTATCGTATGTTTTATTGTTGAATTCCTTAGTCATCAACATAGAATAGTGGATAATATTCTGGTGCTATTTGATCTTGTTTGTTGTTTTCTTGTGATTATGCAAGTACACCTGTGAAGGACCATCATTACAGGAAACATCTATATTATTGCATCAAAGAGACTGATTCCAGATCTCCACCCATTCTATGGAGTGTCTTCCAATCTTGTTGTGTACCATTTGTTCTAGATATGAACCATTCAGACTAGAGGAATAACTTTTGTCCGTAGGAGGTGCAAAATTCCTAGCTATAGTACAAAGCGGTTAATTATAGCATTCATCAGCACCTTATAACTAGGGTTCACAACGCCATTATTTGATAGATCATCAATAAAAAAAATTGTGAGAAAATATTATTAAAAGAAACGATGAACCTGTGGGAAGTTGGTCATATTAAATATTAAAATAATTTATTTTGGGATAAAATAATTGTATAAGGGTTCGACACTTTACTTCATGTTGACAACTTCATTGGTGGACACACCATCAATAAATAAAAAATTGCAAGAAAATATTATTATGAGAAATGATGGTAATGATTGTTATTAAAAATCTAAATAATTTATTTTCTTATAAAAAAGAATTGTGAAAAAGTATTATTATGATAAATGATAGTAATCGTTGTTATTAAAAATTTAAATAATTTATTTTCTTATAGCTACATATAGATTTCCTTATAATTTTTTGTTAGAATTGAAATAAATTGAATTGTTTATTTTGTTCTAAACTGGGATGTATATAAATAATCTTGACTTTAGCCCCTAACCGTTTTCTCAATTGAGCCTTGAATCCTTTGTGGTGAGACCTTCTACTAGGCTTACCCACCCTTTACCACCCTTACCATCCATGAAATATGGGGAAGTATTGATGGATTTCCTGGATAGGTTTCCCCTAAAAAACGTGAGTCAAATTCTAAAATATTATTATATTTTATAAATTATTTTTAAAAATAATAATAATTATTAGTAAAATTATAAATTATTATTAATATTGTCATAGTGATACTCTTCCAACAAAATAATATTACTAGTGACCCGGATGCATATAAATAACCTTGATTCAAATTCAGATATATTATTATATTTTATAAATTATTTAAAAAATTATTATTATTATTATTATTATTATATGCATTATTATTAATATTGTGACGGTGATACTCTTCCAAAAAAATCATATTACTAATATAATGATGATAACTATTAATGGTATTTGTAATGGTGATACTCCAATAAAATCTATTGATGCTACTCTTTTAGCGAAATGAGAATTAAAAGATAAAGAGGCTCTTGCCTTACTTCGATCTTCTGTACCTGAACATCCCATTGTCCATATTGAGGACTCTACTTTTGTTTTATCTTCTTAGAATCAATTTTGCGATATATTTTTTATACTCTTAAATATTAAAGAATAGATTTTTAAACTATGTTGCTTAAACAAACATAAGATGATGGTGATGACCAGTTAGAATATATTTCAATAATAGAGAACATACATTAAGAAATCATCAAAGACATGTTTCCTAAGCTTGAAAACCATTTTTTGATCTCTGTATTAATAAACAATTTACCTCCATCTTAAAGCACTTTACTGAAACTTAATCATTGATAAATTGTCAACTCCAACTTTTGAATCACTTAGTGAACTATTAGTTCAACATAGTAGGTAATTTGGTAAATAAAAACAATATGGTAAGGATATTCTCTTCACTAGTTCAAACATAGCAGAATGTTCAAAAGGAAGAGGAGATCCAATTAACAATATAGGACGTGGCAATCTAAATCAATCATGTTATAGAGGTCGTGGCCATGGGTGCAATCTAGGAAGACGAAGCAACAATTTTCAACATGTATCAAATAAGTTTAGAAAAATTCAATCAAAGATACCCCCCACTCACAATTATCAATATGGAAGAGACAAATATATGAGTCACGTTATTTATAGATGATGTAATTGAGCTAGTCATTATGCAAAATCCTTTGTAGAGTTCCAAATAATAAGCTTCCTAAGTTTAAGCAATATTCAACTTCAACACAATATGCTAATACCAATAATCAAGATGATAATCAAAACGATTTTGAGAATGTATTCATAACTCTTCAACGATCAGCGTCAATAGATTTAATGGATTCCAACTACTCTTTTCTAAATGAGTATGGAGATGCCCAGTTATTTGATACAGGTGCTACTCAACACGTGACTTTGATAAGAGATTTTTTTTTGTTCTTTCAATAATGTAAATTGAGTTCAACTTTTTGTCAGATGATACAATGCATACACCTCAAGGAAAAGGTAATGTAAACTTTTAACTTCCCCAAATCGAAGATAAAATGATTTCAAATGTTTGGTATGTACCAATATTTAAAAAGACTTTCTTGCCCTTGATAATGATTCAACAAGCAAGGAATCAAGTTATTATGAAAGATGGCTTGGTTAAAATCAACTTAATAAAATAAAATTTTAAAACAGTCATGACGAGATATGATGGTGATAAGCTTCTTATGTTGAAAGGAAATATCGCTCCTCGAAAGCAAGCTTTTGCATGAATAGTTGATTAAGGAAACTCATCAATATGGTTATGGAATGTTTGTTATGTACATTTGAATTTGTATAGCCTTTCACAACTCCAAAAAAAGGGAATGCTTAAAGGGATTTCTTCCTCTAAGAATAAAAATGCAAGATGTGAAGCTTGCATTTATGGAAAACAAAATAGAAAATCATTCCCTACTTGATCATGGAGAGCAAGTTCAAATGTTTGTAAATCATCCATAGTGATATTTGTGGACATCTAAGAACTTCTCTTGGAGGATGTACAAGGACTTTTACTTTTTATTGATGATTTATGTCGAATTAGTTGGATGTACTTATTAAAAGATAAGTAATAAGCTTTTTAATTAATAAATGTAATAATTATAAATCATATATTTCAATTGGTGATTTTGTAAAGGTTAACATTATAAATATAACACTAGAAAAAAGTGTTGAAATTATATATATATATGATTTTCTTTTCATAAAGTAGATGTTTGTATAATATATATTAAATCAAAATTAGTTTATAAAAAAAACATGAAAAAGGAAAATCCCACATGTAAATAAAAAAACAAAACAAAAAATAGAATATTTAATGTAATTTTTTTTAACTTTTTGACAAAAAAAAATATTACACATTAACATGTGCAGTTGTACAAGAGTCTAAATTATTTTTATTATATCATAGTTTCTTTTAAAAAATCCTATCATCATATAAACTAATACATTATTTTTTTCTAAATTTGAAACGATAGCTTTTATTTTGTTCTTTAAGTACAAGGAAAATCCCTCAAACCCCTCTTGCATAACCAACGGTTCTTCGAATAATAAGTTTGCTTCGATATTGAATTCATGACATATATTTAAAAAAGAAATGGAATCATAAGGATCTAAATTACCCTTTTCACTTGATTCATGATCCATGTTGCAATGATGATTTGTCCAATCAATCAATAGTTTTGAGTCACCAAAGACCTATAAATATTTCGTGCCTTTCTACTTCTTTTGTTTTCATGAAACCCGAAGTGATATAAATTGTTCATTATTGTTGTAGCCTTTCCCAATGTCATATTTTGAAAGGAATTGGTGATTAGAGACTATGAATTCAACATACCCTACCCTACATAAACCTGCATCGCTTTGAATGGCACCATTAAAGAATTTATGGAAAGAAATCACCCACACCTTATATATAGGACTTTTGTAACGTTGATAGCATCATTGGTGTACACACTGTCAATAACATTTTGTGAAAAAATATTATTAAATGAAATGATGGAATGATGGACTCCTTGGTATTAAACATTTAAATAATTTATATTGGGATAGAATAATGGTATACATTTAAATTATATGAAGCACTACTAGACACCTAACTCTACATACTATAAAAAAATCCAATCAATCCCTCCTTATTACATGAAGACCTTCAAAAATTCCGCTCGAACACTTGGTGAAATTATTTCGTGGTCTCCTTAGATAATTATAGCTAATAAAAAAGTGTGCTAAGATTTTTTGAGAAAAATAGCATTGCACTAGTACTAGTTTCTATATACATGTTTACAAGTTTTCGTATATTGACTCCATCATTTAGGAACACAAATGTTGCACCAACAAGGAAAAATACCTTATAATTTGCCAAAAAATAAAATGTCAATTTTAGAAAAAATCATAATTGATCTAGTTATGAAAATTTTCAATAAATAAATGTTATATATTCACAAAGCTGATTCAATTTCCTACATTTCATTTTCTTTACTTACACCAAGTTTCATTGTGCAGGTGTCTCAAAATAGTCATGAAATATGAGACATGTCTATTCTCTCAATTTTTTTATTGCATCTATCATACCAAAAGTGGCCATCATTAACTTGCACTCACCCTTGTACGACTCATATATTTTCCTCTTCCATATTGATAATTTTGTTTTGCAGGTATCTCTCACTTACTTCATTTAAAATTGTTTCATACCTAATCAAAATTATTGGTTTCTATTCCTAAGATGCACCCGCAACCACGAACTCTAACAAGAAGACTGATTTAGATCATCGCATCCTATTATTGATGAGATGTCCTCTTCCTTCTAAAATTTATGGTATTTTAAAGTAGTAAAGAGAATATTCTCACCAAGGTGTTTATGTTTACCAAATGGCTTACTATGTTGAGCTAATTGTTCATAGAGTGAATCAAAAGTTATAGTTGATTATTTATAAGTGATTTGGAAAGTTTTAATAAAGTGATTATAAGGTGGAGGCATGCCATTTATCAATATAGAGATAAAAAACTATCATTAAAATTAGGAAATCCCCTAATACCCTATTCAAATCCCTAAATACATAATTATAAACACCCTAATTTCTATTTATTTTATATATATTAAAAATACCACTTTACCCTTATATAATAGATAATATATTGCTTCCATTTTTTAAGTATTAAACACCCCCCAATGTAATCATGTTCATAGTGTTTCCTACTTAGTAAACCCCTATAACTTTTAGTAACCAACAATATAACAATGATTGTACACATATGGGTCATTTCAAATTAGTATAACTTTCACATTGGATAGAATGAATTTATATACATGTTAATAATCACATCAGTATAGATGGATTCATGATGACACATATGTTGTTTGCACGAATTATATAGCGTCATGGTGAAAAAATTAAATGTGACAATATGTTTCATAATGTAATATAGTAACTACTCAACAAGATCTAGTTTATGAATCGACCTATATTTCCTAAAATTTTATCTTGGAAATTTTGCTAATATCCTCCTCAAGAGTTCATTTATATGTATGATTTCCATCTCATCCATAAGAATTGAAGTATATCTATGACAATTATTTAATATCCTTCACAATATTATTCATATCTCAAACTCAATTTACAGTTTTGTTTATAAAAAGTGAATGTTCATAAACAAGTTTGGATTTCACCCAATTAAGTGGTTAATGAAATGAAAATGAATGGGTGAGTGGACAAAGTTGAAGGACCTTTTAGATGCAATGGTAGAGTGAAGTAAATCACTCTTGATCCACAAAATAGAAATCATCCCAAGCAATCCTAACCCTACTAAGCCTAGTCCCAAGGCTGCCAACAAGCATGCCAACTAGGACAGTAGATGAAAACATGCCCCGGTTTTATTGAAGAAAATCGTGCTCCCATTTTGCTTTGAATAAACACACTCTTGTTTACGAAAACCTATTTTATTGTTAAAATGGGCCAAGCCCATCATTTTCTCCACAATGTAGCACTATTGGAGCTTGGATGAAGCAAAACAAGAGTGGGAAAACGCGATTTGGGTGAGCCAAATCCATCAACCTCCACCTTGGGATCAACTTCTTCTTTGTGAGGTATTTTCCTCAAATCTTCTCATGATTTTTTCCCTAAATTCATTAATTTATTTTCCCTATATTTTAAATTAAACTAAAAGAATTAATTTATATGGCCAATGGAAACCAATGGAAACCAAAACCCCAATGGAATTTACATGGCCAATGGAAACCGAAATCCCAATTTAATCATAAAATCAAATAATTTTGATTATTTACCAAAATTCATACCCAAAACTCACATGCCCAATGCAAACCAAAACCCCAATTAACTCATAAAAACAAATCAATTTCACTATTTCCATATGCATATTCACAAGAATCCTTGTGAATCCATACCAAAACTCACAAATATGAAAATTTTGTCAAGCACATTGCAAGTTTGCATAAGTAATTTACATGCCCAATGTAAACCAAAACACCAATTAACTCATAAAAAATAAATGAACTTCACTATTTGCATATGTATATTCGCAAGCATCATTGTGGATCGAAACCAAAATTAACAAATATGCAAAGTTTGCCAATTATATTGCAAGCTTGCATACAACTAAAAAAAATCAAGTAGAATTTATATCTTCCCTAAAATACATAAACAAACATGGTAAATCCCTTGCCTCTATCCAAAATATCGAAGTTGGTCATCCAAGAACATCAATAAACACCTTATAGTTTTGATGAAACTTCCTAATCGAAGTGTTAAAATAAGGTATAGAAGCTTCCCATGCTTAACAAATATTTCCTCTTAACTGAAGGGTACTTTTTTGTTAAGGTTAAGAAAATGAAGTTTAACAATAGGCTCTACGAACATCAAGATACATAGGGAGGTTGATGTGTTTGATTACATGCCAATCACATACTATCATACATGATAGAATCCAGTGGAAACCTTGCAACCATACAAGCCACTATACACAATTGTGCACTTAAAGTCTCTCATGGGTATATAGAAAGAGGGAATAGAAATAAAATAAAATCAAGTGGAATCCATATATGGCCTAAATTACATATAAACAAAGATTTTCTAAATAGACATTGGAGTCCAAAAAACATCACGGTACAAAAAATACTTACATATCTAACAAAATCATTTCCTATACTGGGATTTTATTCATCAATAGCACATTATGCTGCCTATTCTAGGGTCTAGCCGTTGCCTCTACCCGCAGAGATGAGCTCCGTCGCTCCTTGTCATACTCATGATTGACTATTTTTGATATGATCGCAATATCGAACGTTGCTTTGTATAGCATCGCATCGTATAGGGAGAGGAAAAGACAAGAAAACACTGATGGGTTGAGCTACAACGAGGTAAAGAAGCTGAAAATAATGAAAGAACACATATATACATTTTTTAGAGTGCCTGGGACAGATGAAATTCTGGAGAGCACAAGGCCGCATATTTCCATTGAGTGGTGCATCTTTACACCCATTAGAGACCATTGGATGGATAGGTGGTACATGGTTTTTGACATTCCCCCCCACAAAAAAAGGGAAGTACCATTGTACTTCCTCTGAAAGTTGTATGCATAGTTTGTGATGGGGAAACTTGTCAACTACTTTGACATGTTGGGCTTCTAGGGAGTTGGTAGGGGGATGCCCCAACACCGACCCAATGTTAGGCATAGAGATGCCAATACACATATACTTGCACCTCATGCCCAGCTATTGAGGGAAGACATCCCTCTTGCACATGATATGGTTTCCCAGACATAAGAGGCATTTTTGACTCCAACTGAGATGGTTTCTTGACACATGACTACCATTGACTAGACAACTCCCTCTTCCTCTACTGGTGTACAAACACAAGCTTCTAGTGGTAGAGGAACATCTATTGGCAGGGATATACCGAAATCCCATGTGCCTCAAAATGAGCCACACATATGCACAATGTATGGTCAATACTTTTATGGTTCTAGACCAAGACATGCCACCTCTACAATGACCGGTGGTCAGGTAAGGACATTGTTAAAACTCTATTATTGTTCAATTTTGATTTTTCCATATTTTATGTGACATATTAAAATATTTGTAATATATGCAATATTTACTCTTGCGGGATATTGATGCCTCGCGTGGGGGTGGTACTACACCCGGTGTGGTTGTATCCGAGGCCCAAACAACCAACATTGAGGTAATATTTAAACATGTTTCATTTTTTTAATACATATCATTTTTTTAATGCACATGTGTTAGTCTTGATTAATTTGTTAAATTGTCTAATATTTACAATTTTTGAAGTTGCAGGAACCCCACTTAGAACCTGATGCTGGAGACATTGATCTTAGCAAAATAATCCTAGGTGGAATTTATGATTACTTGAAGAATGTAAGGAGATGGTTAATGACTGGATCTTGTTCGAATTATTTAAATTTATTATTGTACACTCCTTTATATATTGCTAATATTTATAATTTTTAAACTTGCAGATGCTATCTGCATTTGAAGTGGGGAATGAGATTGCTGGAAGCAGTCACTCCCATGGGGGAGATATGTCCTAGGAAGGGGTAAGTATATTACAACATGTTAGTTTTTCAGTACATATTTTTCCATCCATTCAACTCCATGTCTAACTATGGTAACACTTTATGACTGCATACATCATCGCAAATCCCTACACCGCCTCTATGGTTTGGATCTCCACATAGTCCAAACATAGATAAGGGGGTTGTTTACACCAAATGACCCTCTTCCTTGAAAAGAGTGGGTGTCCATGAGAATCAACCTACTCATCCCATAATAATGTACACATTTACAATGGCAGTTGCTGGTTAGATTTGAATTCACTTCACAACTAGTTTTTCTTAATGTTATTTTTGCATGTTTGCAGCATCAAGATGTAGATTCATTTGTACGAGACATTAGTGGGGTTGTCGATGTTGCATTCAATGATGCATCTACAATAGGGATAAGTCACACAGAGGTACATCTACTTGAATATTTGTAATTGTACAGTTCATTTGTATTGTCCATGGTCCATACGATGTCTAACTATTTTATCATTTGGTGAATGTAGACACACCCTAGTCCATTAGTGGACACGACTAAGGTTGATGTTAAACCTGCGGATCCTCTTGCTTCTCGAGAAACCTCGCATCATTCCTAGGAACAATTTTTTTTTGTGAGATGTTCATTTTTTACATAATTGATTAGTACTTTCTCATTCATGTACATGTTGATAATTGTTGAGATTATTGACATATTTTTTTTTATTCGTAGAGAAGCTTTGTATAGAGACTCTCTGCAAGGAGGAGGACACCAGAGGAATCGATACCCCAGATGGTTGCAGTGAGTGTTTTTTTTTATGTACAATTGAGTCATTTTTTAAACTTGCAAACTTTTTTATTGCTTGATTTTACTAGTTCAGCTACCTGATCAAGAAATATTGTCATTGATTTGCAGTCACAGAGATGCACAGTGGTCATGGACAGAGGAATCAAGCATTAAGGTTAGGAAAGAACAAGAGAAATTTAGAGTTTTGATGTATGTTTCTAGGAGAAATATGTATTTTTCTGTACAATAGGAGGTTAGAGTATAGGGGTGTGGTATAGGACAGACGTACTTTTGTTTGCATGTACATCAAAGATGTTTTTTATACATGTACATTGATAGGCCATATAAGGGCCTACTATTTTTGCATTATATAAATTTCATGATATAAAAAATATTTCATATCAAGGCTCTTGAGATATTCATGGTTCAGTATTTTAAGTGTGATTATACACGCGTGGCCAAGAATGTTTCTATGTGTAATGTTCCCAATTTTTTTATAGATTTTACAATTGCAAGGAGATATCAGTTATAAATTTGAGAACAATTCACAATTACAATATTACATAATAACAAATATGTACATTTAAATTGTTTTTTACCATGATCCAATTGCATATACAATGTTAAATTAACAATGTTAAATTGTATTCACAAATATGGAACATAACTAATACACATAAGCACCCAACAAAGCTAAGCAACTGATCCAACTAAGTGGAATACGAAATCACCTTACCCACATAACAACCTAACAAACTTTTAAAGGATGCATGAAGTTGACACACCTAAGTGATGCACCTGTGTGGTATACATAAATGAAATTAGTGTTTGGCACGGTGTCTTTCAACTAACGGATACACGGGATACACATAAAACCTAAAAGTATCCAAGTATTATAAGGTTGATTCAAAATAATGGTTATGATTATATCCTGCACATTATTTTATCATTTTGTTAATGTACATGGAATTTGATGAATGACCTCAATGAACAACTTTGGAAGAGACAAAACTTATGTGTGATTTTATTATAGTTTAAATTGATTGGATAAGTACTATTTTGAATCTTGTTTTATAAATCTATGTTTATGGAGTATTATTCGAAACATTTGTAGTGTGAAGATATATATTTTGTAATAATGGCGTAATAGGTTGGCCACTTGTTTCTAAACATAAACATGTTCCATTACATGGTTACTGACATAATGGAATTGTATCCTCCTGCATTTCATCGTACAAATGCTCACATCTCTTGGATGAACAAGATAAATTAATATGGGAAACAAACTTCTTTCGAATTTCTAGTCTCGCGAATGATATGAGATCCTAAGATAAATTCACCTCCACATCAAGATTGACAACTCCTTTCTCCTTGATTAAAACACAAACAACGAATATTTATTGCTTGACAATGATGGGAAATAAGTCAAGTTCAGTACCTCACAATAGGTAATTGAATTCTCAATATCTACACATGGAATAATAGTTTGCAACAAGTATTTGTTCTATAGGGGAAGATCTACAATCACCTTTAAGTTGACCTCTATGTGCAAAAACTTCACATTCACTTACTGAGCAAAACCTTGGTTTCCAAAATGACCTAAAATAGGATCCCTTGTCCATGGACCCAGGGTATAGGGCCACCCCTGTCACTATCTTAATGTCTTGAATCCAACGAAGCTGATGATTCATCGATCCGAGCAATGATCATCATTTTATGGCACGTTGAATCCCACCTCCTATAGGTTTTTAGGGACACCTGTTGAATTGCTACCTGGGGCATTGAATGTAAAATATGCATCAAAACGGTTTTCAGTGGCTCATGAAATATTTTTTAGGCATGTTACACGTGGGAACTCTAGCCACATGTTCACGATCGAGTAATTTGCAAAGTTGACCCCTATGTGCCAAAATTTTGCATTCACTCAGTGAGCGAAACCCTAGTTTCCAAAATTGACCAAAAAAATGATCCCTTGTCCATGGA
Organism: Pseudotsuga menziesii; assembly: GCA_001517045.1. Classification (NCBI taxonomy): domain Eukaryota; kingdom Viridiplantae; phylum Streptophyta; class Pinopsida; order Pinales; family Pinaceae; genus Pseudotsuga; species Pseudotsuga menziesii. Next base: position 54,092 of record LPNX010271402.1, on the reverse strand, counting down.
CCTAGATTAGAGGGGAACCTATAGCACTATCTCGATGTCCTGAATCCAATGAAGATGATGCTTCGTCGATCTGAGCAACGATCATCATTCTATGGAACGTTGAATCCCACCTCCTACAGGCTTTCAGGGACACCTATTGAATCCCTACCTGGGGCATAGAATGGAAACCATGCATCAAAACAGGATTCCAGTGGGTCATGCAAGTGTTTTTAGGCATGTTCCATGTAGGAATTCTAGCCACATGTTCACCATAGAGGAATTTTCAAAGCTGACCCTTATGTGCAAAAATTTCACATTCACTTACTGATAAAAACCCTAGTTTCCAAAATTAACCAAAACAATTATCCATTGTCCATGAACCTAGATTAGATGGACACTCATAGAACTACCCCATGTTCTTGAATCCAAGGGAGCCAATGGTTTTTCAATCTGAGCAATGGTCATCATTCTATGGCATGTTGAAGCCCACCTCCTACAGGCTTTCAGGGACACCTGTTGAATCCATACTCGAGGCATAGAATGGACATAATGCATCAAAATGGGCTTCCAGTGGGTCATGTAATTAGTTTTAGGCATGTTCCATGTGGTAATGCTAGCCACATGTTCACGGTCGAGCAATATGCGAAGCTGACCCCCATGTGAAAAAATTTGACATTCCCTTACTCAGCAAAACCCTAGTTTCCAAAAATAGACCAAAAAATGATCCCTTGTCCATGTAACTAGATTAGAGGGAAACCCATAGTGCTATATTGATGTTATGAATCCAACGGAGATGACAATTCGTCAATCTGAGCAACGATCATCATTATACGACACGTTGAATCCCACCTCCTACAGGCTTTCAGGGACACCTGTTGAATCCCTACTCGAGGCATAGAATGGAAACTGTGCATCAAAACAAGATTTTGGTGGGCCATGCAAGCATGTTTAGAAATGTTCCATGTGGGAACGCTAGCTACACATTCATGATCAAGGAATTTGCAAAGTTGATCTCTATGTGCAAAAAATTTGGATTCACTTATTGAGAAAACACCTAGTTTCCAAAATTGACCGAAAAAAAGATCCCTTATCCATGGAACTAGATTAGAGGGCCACTCATAGTACTATCCTAATGTCCCAAATCCAATGGATATGACGTTTCATTGATTTGAGCAACAGTTACAATTCTATTGCACGTTGGAGCCCACCTCCTATAGGATTTCATGGACACCTGTTGAATCCATACTCGGGGCATAGAATGGAAACCATGCATCAAAATAGGCTTATGGTTGTTCATGCAAGATTTTTTAGGAATGTTCTATGTGGGAATTCTAGCCACATGTTCATAGTCGAGCAATACGCAAAGTTGACCCCCATGTGCAAAAAATTGGCATTCCCTTACTGAGCAAAACCCTAGTTTCCAAAATTGACCAAAACAATGATCCCTTATCCATGGACCTAGATTAGAGAGCCCATCGTAGCACTATATTGATTTCCTAAATCCAATGGTACCGACGATTCATCGATCTAAGCAACGATCATCATTCTATGGCATGTTGAAGGCCACCTCCTACAGGATTTTAGGGACACCTGTTGAATCCCTACTCGGGGCATAGAATAGAAACCATGCACTAAAATGGGATTTTGGTAGGTCATGCAAGCATGTTTAGGCATGTTCCATGTGGGAATGCTAGCCACATGTTCACGGTCGATCAATATGTGAAGTTGACACCCATGTGCAAAAAATTGGCATTCCCTTACTCAACAAAACCCTAGTTTCCAAAATTGACAAAAAAAATGATCCCTTGTCCATGGATAGGGATTAGAGGGCCTCTTGTAGCACTATCTTGATGTCTTAAATCCAATGGAGCTGATGGTTCATCAATCCAAGCAACAATCATCAGTCTATGGCACGTTGAATCGCACCTCATACAGGATTTCAGGGACACCTGTTGAATCCCTACCTGGGGCATAGAATAGAAACCATGCATCAAAATGGGCTTTCAGTGGGTCATGCAAGGATTTTTAGGAATGTTCCATGTGGGAATTCTAGCCACATCTTCACGGTCCATGAATTTGAAAAGATGACCCCTATGTGCAAAAATTGGACATTCCCTTACTAAGCAAAACACTAGTTTCCAAAATTGATTAAAAAAATTATCCCTTTTCCATGGACCCAAAGTAGAGGGCCACCCCTACCATTATCCCAATGTCCTGAATCCAATGGAGTTGACTGTTTGTTGATCAGAACAAATACCATCATTCTATCGCACATTGAATCCCACCTCCTACAGGATTTCAAGGATTCTTTTTGAATCCCTAACCGGGGCATAGAATGGAAACCATGCATCAAAATGAGGTTCTGGTGGGTCATGCAGGTGTGTTTAGGTAGGTTCCATGTGTGAATGATAGCCACATATTCACGGTCAAGGAATATGCGAAGTTGACTACTATGTGCAAATATTTGGCATTCCCTTACTCAACAAACTATGGTTTCTATGGTTTATAATGCAAAATATGGTTTACGATGCAAACTTGAGTTAATAGGATTGGATATTGGGTTTGTAAGATAGGATTGGAAATGATTATTAAGCTAGGATTACCACTCCTTCACGTCACAAATCCCATGGTGAAATAAATTATCGGAGTTAAGGGGATAATTATCGGGTTCAAGGAGATGCCCTTATAGGATTAACTTCGAGATTCAAGGAAAATGCATTAGAATATCCCATATAGAGTGGTATATAATGGTCTTGGGATATATGGCATGAGTCATGTAAGTATCAATATAATACAACAAATCCATGATGAAGCTCAAGTGTAATTTATTAAATTGTAGAAGTCTACTGAGTTTATCAATGTATCAAGCGCTCAATCTATCAATCTGTAAATAATCAAAGAGACCATGAAACCAAAATATCTAACTACCACATACCTGACTACCTACCTGTGGTCATTCGACTAGACCATCGGGATCACCTCTAATAGAAACAGTATCCGTTAGCCTCTCATGCTCGGAGTAAGGCAACAAGTCTCATGACTTTGATGAGTTCTTGTTTGGCATTATTTGCAACTGGAGGTTTGTGCCAATAACTAAGTTTGTATAATGGTATACTTCTCTCACCGCAGATTCTCCATCAGATGCCATGAATCCTTAATATGGAATCTCAGCAAACCTTAATGGTATACAATTTGACCTGGTCTATAATGTTCAAATAAATAACCTTTTTTCTTTCGTGTGATGGAAACTTGTGTCAAATATTATCCTTTGATAACCATCGACCCAATTGGAAAATCATTTCTCTCAGAGTCACTTAATGATACATTGAGGGTATGCTTCCCATCTAAGCAATGTGCCAGCCAGTAGTCAGTGTGCCATTCATTGCCTCTCGTGGAAACCATTGCTTATATGTTCCCTGCATAAAATAAAGTGCAGACCTAGGAGTCATCTAAATAAACAAAACTAATCATCAAGCATTTCAAAGTTATCAACATAATAGTCAAACCTGGTTGTATGAGATCTGAAATGTGGTCATAGTCATGTGCAATACTCGACTGGCCCTCTTCCAACTGGGATAATTCTGCAGTGATTTTTTGACCAATGTGGAGTGATACACGATCTCAGTTATCAACACAATCTATGGATTCACAGTTGTCCCATTCACCACTGCTACAGGGATAACAAAAATAAGAGAGTTTCTGTTTCCACATTTCAACTATCACATTGTCTAACATTCTAACTGAATGGACTGCACGAGTTCCTTGGATGGTCTTGCACTCATATAGGTGCGATCGATCTACATCGACCACCTCCCAAAATATCTATGTACATGTGATTTTTGAGATGATTGGTCTTCTTTCCTTCTAGTTCCCTTCCCCATCACTGAAGAACACCATGTAGCAATGGTATTTGCATCTCAGATGAGAAAAATAGTTGTGAAGTTCATCTCTTTCCTATGTAATACAGTCTTGATGCATGCCCCTGCTCCATCATGTTCCCATTTTCTATTTTTGGTCTCAAAATAGTTCCAAATATGTGGAACCTTATGCCTCTTGTGGAGAATACACAACCATTGGAAGACACAAGAATTTTTGAATTTCCCCGCACAACCATCATACCAAATCTAATGTTATTCCATTTGTATATTGTTATCCTCCAGGTGATTGTAGAACAATTGAAAGTTGTGTTGTACAAAAACCAAGTCATGACACCTGTCATCACTTATGTAAAAGTGATACTCCTTCAATATAACCCTTTTCTCTTTAGTACTATCTGCCCCATGTCTATAGGTGATATGGACCATTGTGCTGACTTGGTTTGAGTGATAATAGTGAATCTGAATCGAGTGTAGTTTTCTGTAAAATTGACCACTAATAATATAGATCCAATAAGAAATGTATCCCTGCACGTTCTAAACTACTCATCTTTCCAACGAGCCACATGTACATGCTTTACATATTATTGTGTCTTTTCAAAGAATTCCTCCATGAAGTTGCATACCGGTACCTGGTAGATAAAAAATAAAGATGTACATATCAATAGGTTGTTACATATATGAAGTAGCAATACATGAAGAAAAAAATACTATTCAAGAACTCGTTACTAACCAAAGAGGTGAGTAATTGTATTTTTTTTCCTTTCATTCCCTCCACTGATATCATAGGTGACATATTTGAATGACTCCAAGTTAACTTCATGTGTCCCAAGTTCACGCTCATCGGTGATATGTATGCATTTTTCCAAAAATTCCATTCCACCACACCTTGGGCATGTCCCATCTACACAATGCCTTTGATAAAAATGTGCAACATGCTATCCTTCTACACAAAATGCTATGAATAAAGTGTCTAGATGATGTCGGTAGAATTGTAGTTGAGCATTTCTGCACAAGAGTGTTATGCAAGACACGCAATATATGTATATATGTGTCATAATAATAACAATACTCAATGTGATATCGACAAAAACATGTGTTACGACTTGTGTTTATTTTAACATACCTTGGTTTTCATTTCTCGAAGGATATTTGGCCCAAGTTAAGTTCATTATGCTCATGCCTAAATCTCTCATATAATTATGTTTGTGTCATGTCAAGAAAATGTTTAATTTGGGGCTCATGATCCGTTGAACCCCTTCTCAATTTTAGTACATCTTTTTGGTTGGATGAAGGTCTAGTATTTTCATGCCAAAACTCTTGCACCAATCCCTTTATTGCATCAATGAGCTTCATATCAGAGTGTGGAAACCTTCCAATGAAGGACCAGATATCTGTTTGACCAGAGTGAAATTGTTCTCCTCTAGAAAAATACCTACTGAGTGCTTTGATATCCAATCCTACAAGTTTGGATGTAGGCTTAAGAAGTCAAACGGCCTTGGTGCTTTTGTTCACGATTGACTGGGATGACACACGGCGAGCTGCATTGCAATCCTTTGAATGAGATTTCTTTCCAATAGTACTGAATGCATCTACTAAACTTTTGACAACATGAGAACTTGGTTCATAACTATTTATCTTATTTATCCTTAATTTTTTCCTAACAATAGTCATAGACCTAGATTTTAACAACGATACAAATAATCTACATTTATCTCCATCACATTTAGAATCAAAATAGTTCACAAGTATATGTTGAGATTTATATGCAATACTACATTTAGACATTGTACCTTCAAGAGAACCAATGAGAGTTTCATCAATTTGTATACGTTTTGGAGTTCTTTGATGTGAAGTTGCTAATGGAGGTAGGGAGGTTGGAACTGCACCTTATACCATATCACCCGATCAGTCTGGCATTTGAACATGAGATTCATGTCCTTCATTGTCTTCTTGTTGGTAGGATGGTGGCAATTGGAAATCCTCTTGGGTGGTCTGAACAACACTATATTCTTCGAGCATACGTTCGGCATTCAACGTCTCCCTAACTTCGTCACTTATATACCCACATTCAATTAAATCGACAAAGGTTTTAGGTGGCCTTGATGTGCACCTACGTTTTACTCCTTGATTAGTGCCATGCAGTGCTCGTTCTTCTATTGATATGGATACTGAAAGCCCCTTGAGCGAATGATTTTTTCTTTCTTGATGTGGATTTGTAGTAAGAACTGTGGCATCCTCAACAACCTGAATTGGTTGAGTATCCATAGAGAATCTTAGATTGGTCATGTCATTTATTTTCTTCTCTCTAATTTCTTCAAGGATTTCATTGGATATCCTCTTCCTTTTTTATTTTCTTGCTTGATTGCATGAGTTTCCCATCACCACAATGATCAATGATATATGGTTTACTTTGCTAGCTCCTCAATGGTACTCTTCAATGGGAGACTCCCCAAGATTGGTTTCTTTCTTTCTCAATTGTGTCTAGATACTCAAGTTAGGGGGGAGATTGGGAAGAATGTTTCCTTTGCTAGCTCCTCAATTGCAATAAAAACAATGATAGAGATTCTCTATGGTGCTCCTCAATGGGAAATTCCCTAAGCTTGGGTTTTTTCTTGCTTAAGTGTGTCTACATACTCCACCACAATGACCAAGTTAATGTTTCCTTTGCTATCTCCTCAATTGCAAGAAAAACAATGGTGGAGATGCTCTATGGTGCTCCTCAATGGGAAATTCCCCAAGCTTGGTTTGTTTCTTGGTCAATTGTTTCTACATACTCCACCACAATGACCAAGTTAATGTTTCATTTGCTAGCTCCTCAATCGCAAGAAAAAAAATGGTGGAGATGCTCTATGGTGCTTCTTGCCCAATTAATGGTTTCCTTCTTGCTCAATTAATTCTTAATTTCTTTCTCCTCAATGTATACCATGCTCCAAGCAATATTTAAACACTCGTGGTGGAGATGCTTGATGTCAAAAACAATTTTGTGTGATAATATGGTGAAGAAGATAATGTTCACGCACTGTCTGCAACCTGAAATTGTGTGTGGACTGTCAAACCTGTGTGAAATGTGTTTGAGTGTTTCTCGGATAGGGACTGCTATTGTTTATACTGAGTTGAAATGCACACGCGTTATTGTTAACAAAAACAGGGGCGTGTTTTGACTGCATAAAACAAGTGCAAGTTTTACTCTAATATAATTTTGGAGTATTTAAGAAGGCAGTTGCACGGCTAAGGGATCATTCAAGGTTTAGGGGGAATTAACAAGCACTCCCTTGGTCTTTGCGCATTAACACCCCCTTTACCTTCAACCTAACTATATTTTTTTACAACTCAAGAGATGTATGTGTGAGAAAAAGATAGGTTAAGGGGTGTTAGTAATAAGGGGATACATGGGGATATGTGTGTGTCTAAGAGAGAGATAGGTTATCCTGGTGTTAGTGGTAAGGGGAGACATAGGGACGTGTGTGTGTATTAGAGAGAAAAGTTAGGAGGTGCCAGTGGTAAGGGGAGACATAGGGATGTGTGTGTGTGTGTGTGCCATAGAGATAGGTTAGGGGGTGCTAGTGGTAAGGGGGGACATAGGGATTGGTGTGTGTGTGTGTGTCAGAGAGATAGGTTAGGGGGTTCTAGTGGTAAGGGGAGACATAGGGATGTGTGTGTGTGTGTTAGAGGGGAGACATAGGAAT
>LPNX010271402.1:33624-38386 GCA_001517045.1 Pseudotsuga menziesii | reverse complement strand
GGAGGAGGGGGGCTTAGAGGTAGGGAGAGGAGGAGGGGGGGTTAGTAAGAGTTAGAGGGAAGAGGGGAGTGGGGGTGGGGACATAAAATAATTTTAGTATTGGTATAAATTACAAAACAAAACTCATTGTAGTATTTCAAAATGCATGCACGTTGTTATTCAATAAGATGTGCTCCCTTTTTGCACAACACGCATGCGTTATTGTTCACTATAACGCATTCCCATTTTGTTTAAATTCAAAAATGTATTCCCTCCAAATGATAAGGCCGAGTCTCCACCCATGCTTGCATGGAATTCTTGTGCCTATGTGTTTGCTTTGGACTTTGCTTTGGATTCAACATTCCTATGCCTTGGAGTATGAAAAACCATGGATAATTCAACATTATATCCAGATTTTCAATATGCTCATGTTTAGTGGTTGGTTTGAGTATGATGCACACCTCCATTTTTTAGGAAATTTTAGAAAGAGATATGTTTTTTTTTGTAGATTTCGAATATGTAAATTTTAACAAGAATACATAATTTTTTCTATTTTTTTCTTATTTATCTTCTATCATCACTCCTCAACTCAAAAAACACAATGTTAGTGTTTTTTCCATATCTCTATCATTTCTCAAACATTTAATTTTTTTTGCATGGTGCACTAAAGAACACCAACCTCTACATGCTATAAAAAAACCATTTCCAAATAATTGCATTCAGATATTCAAATGCTACACCCACAATTGACATACCATTTTCGAGGTTTTATCTCTTAAATAATTGAAAAAAATTAAAAAATAATATTTTTATTATTGGAAAAATAGTCGTGCACTAGTATTATATGTTCTCTATATGTCTACCAGTGTTCGTAAGTTTACTCCATCATTTAGTCACTAAAAGGATGCACCCACATAAACATATACCTTATAAGTTGTCCCAAAAAAAAACGTGATCGCTAAAAAATATCTAACTTTAGATAGTTAACAACATTTTCAATAGAAAAAATTTATATATTTGGAAACTTCATTCAATTTCCTACATTTCTTGTTTTTTACTCATCGTAAGATTCATTGTCTAAGTGTCTCAAAATATCCATGCAAGTTGATGGATGGTTGTTTTTTCAGTTTTCTATTGCATCTAACACGTCAAAAGAAACCCTCATGAGCTTGCACACACCTGAATGTAATCTATATTTTAAGCTAAATTTATGTTCAAAGTTATTTTGTTTCAACTTGACCACCAATAGGGAAGTACGGTTGTTTTATTGCCTCACATATTACATTCTTTATTATGTTTCAATGGTTTAATAAAATCTATTTTAAATCGATTTTCTTAACTATTGATAGTATAAAATTTCCCATGTGAATATTGAAAATCAGTTGGGGGCACAGAAAATGAAAGCCCCACTTGAAAACTATCGCATCAACCTAATTTTACATTTGTTGCATTTTACAACGAGTTTTCTCTTGCAAATTGGGTATTTCACCATTATCTACTCACACACTAATTCATGACTATTTAGGACACTTTGGACACTTTCCATCTCATTTACTAGACAAAGTATCAATAAAATTTTATTCTTGGATTTTGGTTCAAGCATACAATTTCTCAAGGCATGTTGACTACAATGTTAAAATTATGCATTCCTGTTAAAGATGAATATGAATGGGTTTAAACTTAGTTTTTAACGCATCCTAAATAGACCCAAACATAAACCTAAGAATAAAATGGCAAGCATTTTAGTGAGGGGTATTCAATATGAGAATGAGAAAAAAAATACGGATATTACACAATTTCATTACATGTCAAAATTAGGTGTTCAATCGTCAAATTATGCATGTCCATTAAATACTAATAAATATCTCTATTGTTCTAGTTTTAAATGCATCTTTAGTCATGCTGGAAGGTTTGTCATTAAAATGACATGCATTTTAGTGAGGATCATTTTGTATGAGAACAAGCAAAAAAATCTACAAGTTCATGTTTCATGTCAAAAATTAGGCGTTAAAATGTCTAAATTATACAGATGTGGAAAATATTCATAGATATCTCTTTGTTGATCATTAAAAGATTGAAATATGTTAGAATTGAAAATAATTACTATTCTTGAGCAAAAAATTTGCAAATTTTAGCCAATTGCATGCAATTGAGTCACTACCTACAAAAGTATGCATGGGAATTTCTCAATGACCTTTTACCCTAAGAACTTCCCTTCATAAATCTAATTAGTTTTCTTACCTTCCTAGTATAGAATAGTGGGTTCACCACTATTTGTTGTCGATGAGTACTTTGATTAGGATGGTTTTTGACAAGGTAATCTATATGGAAATGACATGATTCGTGGTGGTTTAGAGTTGTTATCAAACTAGACAGGCGTGGATCATAAAATATTTGTGGTTTATATGATTCAGATACTTATTATTTATTACCTTATGATATACCATGCTTGACTTGTACTAATGATGGCGAATTGTGCATAACATGTTTCTATTGTTCATGTTTGATGCTGATGCTAGTAAATAAATTCTTTGAGTCATACATTGCATTTTTCTATGTTGTGTTGCACCTTCTTATATAATATATTTTTAATGTCTAGAATCATCATAAAGTTATAGTCTGCTTAATGAATGCTATAAAATGCAATCTACTAGATGACACATGTTATTTCATGTTTATGGGTCTAATATCATGCTTCATTATTAAACTTGGTATTATTCTATGGTAGTGATGGTAAAAAATTCTCCCAAGTTGATGAAATGCATATATAGTTATACTCAACTTGAATACATCCACAACTAGACCAAAAAATCGGTTCCTTAAGAAATGTCTTCAATTTGGCACTATGCCAAGATCAAAATTCAAAATTATACACTAGAGAGTAACAACTTGTCTCAAGTTGATTAAATGCATATCCAACTATATTCAACCTACATGCACTCATAACTAGACAAGAAAAACTCCCCCTCTAAAAACGTCTTCGTCTCTATACGCTATACCAAGATTAAAACTCCTCACATGACTAGCAACAACTTGAAAACCTCCCACTACTCCAATCAATACTTCAAACACAAGGTCTCTAATAATCAAAGATCTCAAATATTAAGCTTACTCAACTTAACATCTAAAGTATCCCCCTAAACCCAATAACCTTATTTCGATGCTAATTATTAAATCTAATTAACTCTTAAGTACAAGAAAAAAGCATAAAGTACACACCTAAAAAAAATACACACAAAATATTAAATACATTTGTTACACACTAATAAAACAAGTTTACACACATTAATATCAATTTTGATGAAAATGAATGCCACATATCCCACACAAATATCATTAGCCTTTGTCATGAGAACACAACCTTACCTACAACTAATTGAATAAAAAATATAATATATTGAATTTTCCTACCTACAATTAATTAAATAAAAATGTAATGTTGTATTGAATTTTCCCACATGTTAGTGGTAAAGAATTGTAATATGTGTAAAGGATGAACTTAATGGTGAAAAAAGTTGGATGGTATGAAAGTATGAAATTAAGGTGTGTGTGCAAGAAGTTGAGGGTCTCTTTTGGTGCATTAGATGCAACGCAAAACTGAAAAAATAGACATCCATCAACTTGCATGGATATTTTGAGACACTTCCATAATGAATCTTGTGATCAGTTTAAAACAAGAAATGTAGGAAATTGAATGACCTTTCCAAATATATAATTTTTTTCTATTGAAAATGTTGTTAACTATATAAAGTTAGATATTTTTCAATGGGCACTTTTTATTTTTGGGATAGATTATAAGGTATATGTTTTTGTGGGTGCAACGTCTGGGTGTCTAAATGATGGAATAAACTTACAAAAACCGGTATACATATAGAGAACATATAGGACTAGTGCATGACTATTTTTCCAATAATAAAAATAATATTTTTAAATTTGTTTTTAATTATCTAAGAGATCAAACCTCGAAAATGGTACATCAATTGTGGGTGCAGCATTTGAATGTCTTAATTCAATTATTTGGAAGTGGGTTTTTTATAGCATGTGGAGGTTGGTGTTCTTTAGTGCACCATACAATTTTTTTTTTAAATTGTTGAGAAACGAAAGAGATATGGACAAAACACTAACAATGTGTTTCTTGAGTTGAGGAGTGATGACAGAAGATAAATAAGAAAAAAATAGATTATGTATTCTTGTTAAAATTTACATATTTAGAATCTGCAAAAAAAACCATATTTGTTTCTAAAATCTCATAAAAAATGGAGGTGTGCAGCATAATCAGGGGAACCACTAAACATGAGCATATTGGAAATTTGGATATAATACGGAATTAGCCATGGTTTATCATACTCCAAGGCATATGCATGTTGAATCTGAAGCAAAGTACAAAGCAGACACATAGGCATAGGAATTCCATGAAATCATGGGTGGAGGCTCGGCCTTGTCATTTGGTGGGATTTTTTTTTTAATTTAACCAATACGCGAGTGCACTTTAGTAAAGCAAAACGTGTGCATGATTATTAAATCCAAATGCGCACGCGATTTATAAAAGCTAAATGTGTGCACGTTGTAGTTAACATCATTTTCATCATTATCATTAACACCATCATCATCACCATCATCATCATCATGACCTTCATCATCATCATCATCACCTTCCTCATCCTCCTCATCACCATGATCATTGGTCATCACTCATCCTCATCATCACCATGATCATTGGCCATCGATCATCATCACCATCACCATGATCATTGATCATCGATCATCATCACCATCCTCATCC
>LPNX010271402.1:3624-28624 GCA_001517045.1 Pseudotsuga menziesii | reverse complement strand
TTTGTCCGAGAGCAACTTCACTCTGTTTTTATGAATTTATCCTATTACCGCGCATTTTTTTTCAGGAGCACGAGCCCGCCTGTGAAAATACTCACAATTTACACATTCTCCATCATTCTTTTTGTTATGCAAGTGCAACATTGAGGATATCTTTCATGGTTGAGGAGCACACAGGATAAGATATCAAGCTTCAATGTCATTTCATGGTGATGGTGGATATACACAATTGTACAAGAAAATCAGCTTGAGGAACAATTTATGATTAAACTTTCATTTGCTTATTATTCAAGAGAACCAAAGGTAAATTTTCCCGTTCATTATTGTTTTGATGGGAAATATGAACAATTGAGAAGGAAGATTGAAGCACCTTGAAGGATCAATAGTTATAAAACAAGTTAAAGGTTTCAAAGCTTGTACTTGAGGAGCAACAAAAACAAACTATATTGACATTGATCATTGTGGTGATGGGGAATGTATGTAACCGAGGAAGAAAATCAGCAAGGAAGAAGAGACCTCAAGAAGTCATCAAAGAAGAGAAAGAAAAGAAAAGAATAGACATGATGAATCAGAGGATTTCCTTGGAAACTAATCCAAATCCAATTATAGAGGATACGGTGGTTCATCCTATTAATCCAACACAAGAAAAAAGGAAGCATTCACTAGAGGGACCTTTAATTTCCACAATAGTTGTTGAACAAGCACCCCATGGAAGTATTCAAGAATCAAAACGTAAGTGCTCATTAGGGGATGTTTCAAATCCCACATCAAGTCAAAGTGATAAGTTTCCATCTCAAGACGAAGCTCATGAAGAGGCGTTGTACATGGAGCCTACTGTTGAAGAGGCATTGGACATGGAGCCTACTGTTGAAGAAGGAAATATTAACCGGACCATTGATGAGGATGTTGGAATTCCACCATCCAACTAACAGGAAGAGAATGAAGGACAACAAGTTGCTACTGAAATGCCAAAGCGTATTGCTGATGCACTAGATGATAGAAATCCAACACCCTTACCTCCATTAGAAAGCACAAGTCGAAGAACTCCGAAGTGTATACAAGTTGATGAAGGACTCCTCAATTCCATTGAAGGTACACTATCTAAACGTAGTATTTCTTATCAAACACAACAGATACTAAATAAATATTTTGTTTCTAAATGTGATGGAGATAAATGTAGATTATTTTTATCATTGTTAAAATCTAGGGGCATGAATATTGTTAGGAAATCGTTAGGGATAAAGATGATAAAGCCTTCTGGACCAAGTTCTCATATAGTTAAAAGCTTAGTAGATGCCTTTGGTAAAATTGGTAAGAACACATGGTCAAAGGACCGCAATGCAGCTCATCATGTGTTGTCACAAGCAATTGTAAATAAGAACATCAGGGTCCTTCGTTTTCTCAAGCCTACATCTAAACTAGTTAATTTGAATGTAAAAACGCTCCATAGGTATTCTATTAGAAGAGAACATATTGACACAACCGCCTAGACAAATTTTTGGGCTTTTATTGGTTGGTTGCCACGTCGTGACATGAAGCTAGTTGATGCAGTAAAGGGACTAGTGCAGAGTTTTTGGCATGATCACACAAGGCCTTCTTCAAACCGGAAGGATGTACTAAAACTGAGAAGGGGTTCAAAGGACCGTGAACCACATATTAAGCATCTTCATGATATAACACAGACAGAACTATATGAGAAATTTAGGAATGAACATAGACAATTGAATTTGGGGCAAATATCTTTTGAGAAATGTAAGCCCTGGTATGTTAGAATAAATACTCTTCGTAACACTTGTTGTTGTAGATACCATGTAGAATATGAATATTACTATGAAACATTTTTGTACATTCGTCGTGTGTTGCATACTAACCATGTGCAGGATTGCTCCTTGACAATACCACCGACCTCATCAAGAGAATTCATTCATAGCATCATGTGCAATAGGCCCAAGGGGCAAACTTACTATGCAAAATCCTATTTGGATGGAACTTGCTCCAACTGTGCTGGAATGGCATTATTGAGCCAATGTATGCATGAGACTGGAGACAATGAATTTGGGAATATGGTTATAGACATGAAAAGTTTCAAATATATCAGCTATGAAATAGTCCCAAGGAAAGAAAACAAAAAAATACAATTGGTGACATCTCAGGTACATGCATTTATCTATAAATTTATGTTTGAACAGTTGCATTTTATTCCTTACTTACAAAAAAACCTGATATTGAGATCATTTTGTGTCAACAGGTACAAGTTGGTGTCTTCGTCAAGGAAATTATTGAAAAGACACGTCAATATGTTCAGCATGTCCACTTGGCACGATGGCAAGATGAGAAGTTTAGAATATGTAGAGATACATTTCCTCGTGGTACTATACTTTCAGTTATTGATTTTGCCGAGAACTACACTCTGCAACCTCAAAATGAGATCCAAAGTTAGTATTATCACTATGAACAGGTTTCCTTGATGGTGCATATCACATATAGGCATGGCCCAAATAGTAGTGAAGAGCAAAGAGAAATTCTAAAGGAATATCACTTCTACATAAGTGATGATAGGTATCATGAATTCCACTATGTACGTCATTGCTTCATCATGTTCTATGATAATTTGAAGGGTAGGAACATACAGATGGATCAACATTGGATTTGGTCTGATGGATGTGCTGGTCAGTTCAAAAATGCACGCATATTTCAATGGTTGTGTTCATTGCATAAAAACTACAAAGTTCCACATATGTGGAACTATTTTGAGACTGGGCATGGTAAAGGAGAGCATGATGGAGATGGAGCATGTTTCAAAACAGCCCTACGAAAAGAGGAATTCAAAATTATCTACAATATCTACTATTCGAAATGCTCAATCTATAGTCAGGTGGTGCAAGTCAGTAATGGGAGAGGAATCAGCCATGTGAGTAGAATCCACAAGAAAGAGACATGTGGAGAGATTTTTTTGGGAGGTGGTAGACATAGATTGTTCACATGCATGGGAATGAAAGACTGTTCCTGGGACTCGTGGCTTTCATTCGGTTCGAAGCTCTGATAACCCAGTATTTGAAATTTGGACCAAAAACTCGCTTGTTTTTGCCCGCCTTGTTGTGATGGTGACTGGGATGTGTGTGAATCATTGGATTGGGTTGATGGATGGGATCGCATATCAGTTCCACTTGATCAGCATGCAATTATTGAGTTAAATCCATTGGAAGAATATCAATCGTCTATTTCTATAGATTTTGATCATGTATCAGACCTTCTACATCTTGGTATGATGCATTTCCTTAACATTTTTTTGTAAAATTTACATAGTCTTGAAACTCACATTAATGGCCTTGTATCACATGAAAAATATTTGATCATATACGTACAATCATACTATGCAGGACACATATACGCAGTGGTTTCCTCAAAAGATAGTGAATGGGGTGGTGATTACTGGTTGGAACGTTGTATAGAGGGAAATCAAACCCTCATTATCTCCATGACTGATGATGAAAACAACCACTGCCCCATCGGGTCTATGGTTGTTAAAGGTGAATATCTTACACATGAGAACAATACAAGAAAGAAGGGTGGATATGTTTACAGGGATTACAAGCCAGGTGCAAGTGTGTATCACTTTACCAACTTAATCATTGGTATAAACCTCTAGGTACGAACAATGCCTAGTCAGAATTCATCAAAGGTATGCTACTTCTTACCTGATACACAACACGAGAGACTAATGGAGACCATCATTATAAGAGATGATTTGGAGGACTTGGTTGTATGATAATAGGTGGGATCTAGCATGATGAGGTATGTATCATTATTGTAATTTTCCCATGTATGTTTCTTATGAATATGTCAATTTTGTGTTCTTGTACGCTACTTCTTACTGGATACATAGCACGAGAGACTAATGGAGACCATCATTATAAGAGATGATCCGAAGGCCTTGGTTGTATGATATTAGGTGGGATCTAGCATGATGAGGTATGTATCATAATTTTAATTTTCCCTTGTATGTTTCTTATGAATATGTCAATTTTTTGTTCTTGTACGCTACTTCTTACCAGATACATAGCACGAGAGACTAATGGAGACCATCATTATAAGAGATGATCCGGAGGCCTTGGTTGTATGATATTAGGTGGGATCTAGCATGATGAGGTATGCATCATAATTTTAATTTTCCCATGTATGTTTCTTATGAATATGTCAATTTTTTGTTCTTGATATGTGAAATTTTCCATAATGTTGTTTATAAATATTCCAAAAATTCTCTTGTATTTCAAGTTAATGAACATGCCAAAATTTTAGTACGTATGATCAATAAACCATATATATCAATCATATGAACATTTCAAGATCTCATTCACATGATATACATACTATTAGAATACATACATGTACCTCTATAGGTCATACGTATCAAAGTTCTTTGTAGGGCTCTCTTATAGGACTAAAACCCTAATTTTTCAAGTAGGTAATATTGTCAATGTTTTCAGCCGATATATACAACTAGGATGATGGAAACAAGATGCCGAAATGATAACCTTATGTTTTAAGGCTTGTATAATTTCCTTCTTGACAGCTCACCTCTTATACCCGCATGTCCATTGCCAAAGGGGTAGTGCATAGTAGTGTTGGAATTTCATCTCATTTTTATTTATTTAAAAGTTTAATTTCTACTTAAAAGATAATAAAAGATAATAAGAGATTTGGGCCAAAGCTGGACAATGCATTTCATGCCAATGAAGGCCAAACTTGGAAAAACCTATCCCTAACTAGGCTTTATTGTTTAACATGCATGGCCCATAACCATAACCCTACCTAGGAAACCCTAATCCTAACCCTAATCTTATCTTACTGTCACAACTCAATTCAGAATCAATCTAATGTCCAACTCAACTTTTTCAAATCCGGTGGACTTATGCTTCAAATCATGTTGATTCAAGAAGTTGAATTTAGTGTGCATGTACTGAGATCATTGAAACCTTTAAATATAATAGTTTTTTCATGCACGGTTTCCATTGTATGCCCCAGGTGGGGAAACAACAGGTGTCCGTGAAAGCTTGTAGGAGGTGGGATTCAACGTGCCACATAATCATGATCATTTCTAGGATCAATGAACCGTTGGATCCATTAGATTCAGGACATCGGGATAGTGCTAGGGTGGCACTCTAATTTGGTTCCATGGACAAAAGACCATTATTTTGGTCAATTTTGGAAACTAGGGTTTTGCTCAATAAGTGAATGTGAAATTTTTGCACACGGGGGTCAAATTCGCATATTGCTCGACTGTGAAAGTGTGGCTAGCGTTCCCACATAACACATGCCTAAACACGCTTGCACGACCCACTGAAAGCCCTTTTTTATGCACGGTTTCTATTCTATGCCCTGAATAGGGATTCAACAGGTGTCCTTGAAAGCCTGTAGGAGGTGGGATCCAATGTGCCACAAAATCATGATCGTTTCTCAGATCGATAAACCATCAGCTCCATTGGATTTAGGACATTGGGATAGTGCTAGGGTGGCCCTCTAATCTGGTTCCATGGAGAAGAGACCATTATTTTGGTCAATTTTGGAAACTAGGGTTTTGCTCAATAAGTGAATGTGAAATTTTTGCACACGGGGGTCAAATTCGCATATTGCTCGACTGTGAAAGTGTGGCTAGCGTTCCCACATAACACATGCCTAAACACGCTTGCACGACCCACTGAAAGCCCTTTTTTATGCACGGTTTCTATTCTATGCCCTGAATAGGGATTCAACAGGTGTCCTTGAAAGCCTGTAGGAGGTGGGATCCAATGTGCCACAAAATCATGATCGTTTCTCAGATCGATAAACCATCAGCTCCATTGGATTTAGGACATTGGGATAGTGCTAGGGTGGCCCTCTAATCTGGTTCCATGGAGAAGAGACCATTATTTTGGTCAATTTTGGAAACTAGGGTTTTGCTTAGTAAGTGAATGTGAAATGTTTGCACATGGGGGTCAAATTCGCATATTGCTCGACCATGAAGGTGCGGCTAGCATTCCCACATAACATATGCATAAAAACGCTTTCAAGACCCACCGGAAGCCCTTTTTTATGCACGGTTTCCATTCTATGCCCCGGGTAGGGATTCAACAAGTGTCCGTGAAAGCCTATAGGAGGTGGGATTCAATGTGCCACAGAATCATGACCGTTGCTCTAATCGATGAACCGTCAGCTCCGTTGGATTCAAAACATCGGGATAGTGCTAGGGTGGCCCTCTAATCTGGTTCCATGGAGAAGAGACCATTATTTTGGTCAATTTTGGAAAATAGGGTTTTGCTCAGTAAGTGAATGTGAAATTTTTGCACGTGGGGGTCAAATTCGCATATTGCTTGACCTTGAAGGTGTGGCTAGCATTCCCACATAACACATGGCTAAAATTGCTTGCACGACCCACTAGAAGCCCTTTTTTATGCACGGTTTCCATTCTATGCCCCCGGTAGGGATTCAAGAGGTGTCCCTGAAAGCCTATAGGAGGTGGGATTCAACATGCCACAGAATCATGACCGTTTCCCGGATCGACGAACCATTGGCTCCATTGGATTCAGGACATCGGGATAGTGCTAGGGTGTCCATCTAATCTGGTTCCATGGAGAAGAGACCATTATTTTGGTCAATTTTGGAGACTAGGGTTTTGCTCACTAAGTGAATGTGAAATTTTTGCACATGGGGGTCAAATTCACATATTGCCTGACTGTGAAGGTGTGGCTAGTGTTCCCACAAAACAAATTCCTAGACACACTTGTACAACCCATCGGAAGCCCTTTTTTATGCATGGTTTCCATTCTATGCCCTGGGTAGGGATTCAACAGGTGTCCCTGAAAGCCTATAGGAGGTGGGATTCAACATGCCACAGAATCATGATCATTGCTCGGATCGATGAATTGTTGGCTCCGTTAGATTCAGGACATCGGGATAGTGCTAGGGTGGCCCTCTAATCTGGTTCCACGAAGAAGAGACCATTATTTTGGTCAATTTTGGAAACTAGGGTTTTGCTTAGTAAGTGAATGTGAAATTTTTGCACATGGGGGTCAAATTTGCATATTGCTCGACTGTGAAGGTGTGTCTAGAGTTTTCACATAACACATGCCTAAACACACTTACACAACCCACCGAAATCCCTTTTTTATGCATGGTTTCCATTCTATGCCCTGGGTAGCGATTCAACAGGTGTCCCTGAAAGCCTATAGGAGGTGGGATTCAACGTGCCACAGAATCATGACCGTTGCTCGGATCGACAAACCATTGGCTCCGTTGGATTCAACACATCAGGAGAGTGCTAGGGTGGCCCTCTAATCTGGTTCAATGGAGAAGAGACCATTATTTGGTCAATTTTGGAAACTAGGGTTTTGTTCAGTAAGTGAATGTGAAATTTTTGCACATGGGGGTCAAATTCGCATATTGCTCGACTGTGAAGGAGTGGCTAGTGTTCCCACATAACACATGCCTAAACATGCTTGCACGACCCATCGGAAGCCTTGTTTTATGCACGGTTTCCATTCTATGCCCTGGGTAGGGATTCAACAAGTGTCCCTGAAAGCGTGTAGGAGGTGGGATTCAACGTGCCACAGAATCATGGCCATTTCTTGGATCGACGAACCATCGGCTACGTTGGATTCAAGACATTGGGATAGTGCTAGGGTGGCCCTCTAATCTAGTTCCATGGAGAAGAGACCATTATTTTGGTCAATTTTGGAAACTAGGGTTTTGCTCAGTAAGTGAATGTGAAAGTTTTGCACATAGAGGTCAAATTCGCATATTACTCGACCGTGAAGGTGTGGCTAGTGTTCCCACATAGTACATGCCTAAAAAATCTTGCACAAACCACCGAAAGTCCTTTTTGATGCACAGTTTGCATTCTATGCCTTAGATAAGGATTCAACAGGTGTCCCTGAAAGTCTTGAGGAGGTGGGATTCAACGTGCCATAGAATCATGACCGTTGCTCAGATCGATAAACCGTCATCTCCATTGGATTTCATACATCGAGATAGTGCTAGGGTAGCCCTCTAATCTACTTCCATGGAGAAGAGACCATTATTTTGGTCAATTTTGGAAACTAGGGTTTTGCTCAGTAAGTGAATGTCCAATTTCTACACGTAGGGGTCAAATTCGCATATTAGTCAACCGTGAAGGTGTGGCTAGCGTTCCCACATAATACATGCCTAAACAAGCTTGCACAAACCATCAAAATTCCTTTTTGATGCATGGTTTCCATTTTATGCCTCGGGTAGGGATTCAATAGGTGTCCTTGAAAGTATGGAGGAGGTGGGATTCAATGTGCCATAGAATCATGATCGTTGCTCGAATCGACAAACCGTCAGCTCCGTTGGATTTCAGACATTGAGATAGTGCTAGGGTGTCCCTCTAATCTACTTCCATGGAGAAGAGACCATTATTTTGGTCAATGTTTGAAACTAGGGTTTTGCTCAATAAGTGAATGTCCAATTTCTACACATATGGGTCAGCTTTGAAAATTCCTTGACCATGAATGTGTGGCTAGCGTTCCCACATGGAACCTACCTAAACATGCTTGCACAACCCACTAAAATCCCTTTTTGATGCACGGTTTCCACTCTATGCCCCAGTTAGGGATTCAACGGGTGTCCCTAAAAGCCTATGGGAGGTGGGATTCAACGCTCCATAGATTGATGTATGTTTCTCGGATCGATGAAATGTCAGCTCCATTGGATTCAGTACATCGTGATAGTGCTAGATTGACCCTCTATTCTGGGTCCATGGACAAGGGATCCTTTTCTTTTGTCAATTTTGGAAACTAGGATTTTGCTCAGTAAGTGAATGTGAAATTTTTGCACATAAAGGTCAGCTTGAAGGTGATTGTAGATCTTCCCCTCATATAAGAGATCTGAGCGTTTGTACGATGAAATGCAGGAGGAGACAATGCCATCAAGTCAGTAACCATGTAATGGAACATGTTTATGTTTAGAAACAAGTGGCCATTCTATTACGCCATTATTACAAAATATATATATCTTCACGCTATGAATGCTTCGAAAATGCCATGTACATTAATCACACATAACTTTCATCTCTTTCAAAGTTGTTACTCGAGGCCATTCATCAAATGCCATGTACATTAACAAAATGATAAAATAATGTGTAGGACATACATAATGTGCAGGATATAGTCATAACCATTATTTTGAATCAACCTTATGATACTTGGATACTTTTAGGTTTGATGTGTATCCCATGTATTCATTAGATGAAAGACATCATGCCAAAAAATAATTTAGTTATGTAGACCACACTGGTGCATCATTTAAGTGTGTCAACTTCGTGCATCCTTTAACATTTGTTAGATTGTTATGTGGGTAAGGTGCTTTTGTATTCCACCAAGTTGGATCAGTTGCTTAGCTGTGTTGGGTGCTTAAATGTGTATTAGACCTATGTTCCATCTTTTTTAATATAATTTGACATTGTTAATATAACATTGTATATGCAATTGGATCGTGGTAAAAAACAATTAAAATGTACATTTTTGTCATTACGTAATTTATTGTAATTGTGCATTGTTCTCAAATTTATAACTGATATCTCCATATAATCGTAAAATCTATAAAAAATTGGGAACATAACACATAGAAACATTCTTCACCACACATGTATAATCACACTTAAAAGACTGAACCATGAATATATTAAGAGCCTTGATATGAAATGTTTTTTATACCATGAAAGTTATAATACAAAAATATAAGGTCTAGATCTATGGCCTGTCAATGTACATGTATCAAAAACATATTTGATGTACATGTGCAAACAAAAGTACATCTGTCATGGACCGCGCCCCTATACTCTAACTCCGTATTGTACATAAAAATACATATTTGTCCTGGACTAACACATCAAAATTCTAACTTTCTCTTATTTTTCCCAGACCCTAATGCTCTTCGGCTCTGTCTACGACCACTGTGCATCTCTGGTAACTGCAAATCAATGACAATATTTCTTGATCAGGTAACTGAACTAGTACTATCCATCAATAACAAAGTTTGAAAATTTAAAATATGACTCAATTTTAAATAAAACAAAGACTCACTGCATCCGTTGGGGGTATAAGTGCCTATGGTGTCGAGGGTGGAGGTGCCTCTATTGTGGTCGTCCTTGCAGTGAGCCTCATTGCCATGCTTCTTTGCAAATAAAAAAAATGTCAATTATCTCAAGAATTATCAACATGTACATGAATGAGAAAGTACTAATCAATTATGTAAAAAATGAACATCTCACTGAAAAAACCATTTCTAGGAGATGAGGCTGGTGCTGTTCAGTAGTAAGAGGAGTCGTAGGTTGAACATAAACATCATTTGCGTGCACTAATGGACCAGGGTGTGGCTACATTCCCCAAATGATTAAATAGTTAGACATCGTGCATGTCCATAAACAATACAAATGAAATGTACAATTACAAATATTCAAGTAGATGTACCTCACTGTGACTTATCCCTATTGTAGATGCAGCATTGATAGTGGCATCAACAATCCCACTAAGGTCTGGCATAGATGACTCTACATCTTGATGCTATAAACATGCAAAAATAACATTAAGAAAAACCACTTGTGAAGTGAATACATATCTAACCAACAATTTCCATTGGAAGTGTGTACATTACCATGGGATGAGTAGGTTGATCCTCATGCACACCCGCTCTGTTCAAGGAAGAGGGACCTCATCTGGTGTAAACAACCCCCTTATCTATGTTTGTACTACAGGGAGATCCAAACCAAAGAGGCGGTGCAGGGATTTGCGATGACGTCTGCATTCATAAAGTGTTACCATAGTTAGACATGGATTTGAATGGACGGAATAATATGTACTGAAAAAATAACATGTTGTAATATACTTACCCCTTCCTGGGACATATCTCCACCATGGGAGTGACCACTTCCATCAATTTCTTGCCCCTCTTCAGATGACTCTAGCATCTGCAAGTTTAAAAATTATATTTACATTAGTGATCTATAAAGGAGTGTACAGTAAGAAATTTAAATAATTTGAACAAGATTCAATCATAACCCATGTACTTACTTTCTTCAAGTAGTTGTAAATTCCACCTTGGACTATGTTGTTGATATCAATGTCTCCAGCATCACGTTCTAAGTGGGGTTCCCGCAACTTCAAAAATTGTAAATATTAGACATTTTAATAACTTAATCAAGACTAACACATTCATTAACAAAATTATACATGTAATAAAAAAATGACAAGTGTTTAAATATTATCTCAATTGTGGTTCTTTGGGCCTCGGGTACAATCACACCGGGTGCAGTACCACCCCCGTGAGAGGCATCAATCTCCTGCAAGAGTAAATATTGCATATATATTATGAAACTTTTAATATGTTAGATATAGTATGGAACAATTAAAACTTGAACAATAACAAAGTTTTAAAACATTGTCCTTACCTGACCACCAATCATCGTAGTGGTACCATGTCTTGGTCCAGGACCATAACAGGGTCCCCCACACGATGTGCAGACGTGTGGCTCACTCTGGGGCACATGGGATGTCGGTCTATCCCCACAAACTGATGTCCTTCCACCACCAGAAGTTGGTGGTTGTACACCAGCAGAGGAAGAGGGCGCTCTCTGGTCAATAGTGGTTGTGTGTCGAGAGACCATCTCAGCTAGAGTAAAAAATGCATCCTGTGTCTAGGAAACCATGTCATGTGCAAGAGGAATGTCTGCCCTCGGTAGCTGGGCGCAAGGTGCAGGTATCTGTAGATTGGCATCTCTATGCCTAGCATGGGGTCAGTGTCTGGGCATTCCCCTACCAACTTCCTGGAAGCCCAACATGTCAAAATAGTTGACATGTTTCCCCATCACAAACTCTGCATACAATTTTCAGAGGAAGTACATCTATACTTCCCTATTGTTGTGAGGGGGAATGTCAAAAACCATGTACCACCTATCCATCCAGTTGTCTCTGATGGGTGGAAAAGTGCACCACTCAATAGAAATATGTGGTCTGCTGATCTCCGGGATGTCATCCATCCCAGGCAGTCTTAACAATGAATAGATGGCTTGTTTTGTTATTTTTAGCTTTTTTACCTCATTGTAACTCAACCCATCAGCATACTGTTTCCTTTTCCTCTCCCTGGAAGATGCAATGCTATACAACGCATCATTCGATCTTACGATCGTATCAACAATAGACAACAATGAATCTAACAAGGAGCGGCAGAGCTCATCTCCACCCCTCCAAGCCGAACCAATCTCTCTCAAATGACCAATAAACCTCAATATCTCCACATTGTTATGATCCATAGTAGCCACTGCAATCATAAATACAAATAAAATATCATTATAAATCTAAACACATGATATAATGACATATCTAAGAACTGAAAACTGTATAACTATTGACATATTAACTAAATCTATCATGTAAATTTAAAAATTGATCTTGAATTTTACAATAAAGAATAGGTGGCATAATGTGCTGTTGATGAATAAAATCCTAGTATAGGCAACGATTTTGTTAGATATGTAATTATTTGTTGTAGTGTGATGTTTTTTGGACTCCAAAGGCTATTTAGCAAAACTTTATGGATTTTATGGTTGCAAGGGTTCCACTGGATTAAATATCATGAATGATCTAGTATGTGATTGGCATGTTTAATCAAATACATCAACCTACCTATGTATCTTCACGTTCATAGAGTCTATTGTTGAACTTTGTTGTCTTGACCTTAACCAAAAAGTACCCTTCGTTCAAGACGAAATATTTGTTAAAAGCATGGGAAGCTTCTATACCTTATTTTGACACTTGGATTGGGAAGTTTCATCAAAACTATAAGGTGTTTATTGATGTTCTTGGAAGAGCAACTTCGAAAAGTTTCATCAAAATTATAAGGTGTTTATGTGTGGATTTTGGTATGGATTCACAAGGATCCTTGTGAATATGCATATGGAAATAGTGATTTAGTGAACTTTATTACGATGAGAATGACACTTATTCTTAATATAGATACCATTAGAGATAATATCATTTGGATTAGGATGTTAGTTTTACTATCTTTAATTAAAGGGGGTTATTGTTCAATAATCATTTTAGTTAATTGAATTGGGAAACTAATATTTTTAAATGAAAAGGGCTATAGTTAGGGATAATTAATGAGATTGGTAGTTATTTCATGTTTTAATTATTGTTAATGAAGGAAATTGTAATATGGATGACACTAGTAGTTAGTCTCTATTCTAGTTATGGATCACGTTGTTAGAGTGTTAGTCTATTCATAAGCTATTTATTGTTAATGAAGGTGACTATATTTCTATGAGGAAGGTAGGGTAATTCCTTTAGATGAGGCCACTTGTCAATTCCTACATCAATAATTGTTATCATAGATACAATGGGATGGTTTGGATCATATCACAACCAACTATATAAAATACACAACTTAAAGACTCAACATTAGAGTGTACAAAATGTCAAAAAAAAATAAAACATGACAAGGAAAAAATGCCAATATATTCATTTTTTTTTTAGTTAATTGGGGTTTTGGTTTCCATTGGGCATGGGATTTTTTGGTATGAATTTTGTTAAATAATCAAAATTATTTAATTTTTATCATTAAATTGGGGAATTGGTTTCAATTGGCCAAATACATTGGGGTTCTTGTTTCCATTAGGCAATTCCAATGGGTTTTTGTTTCAATTGGGCAATTCCATTGGGTTTTTGTTTCAATTGGCCATAATTTAATTTAATATGGTTTAATTTTTCAATCTAGGGCAATTAAATTGATGAAGAAAAAGAAAAAAACACTAAAAGAAATGAGAAAAATACCTCAATAAGGGGAGGTTTATCCATAGGTGGATATGGAGAGCTTTGACACACCCAAAAATCACGTTTGCACAATCGAGATTTGCTCCTCGTTCATCCAATAGTCGCGCGGTTATGAGAAAAAGACGGCCTCGGCCACTTTAAAAAAAAATAGGCTTTCCAAATCCCGCCTCCGTTTTAGTGAACGAAATCACGCATGCGCTTTTTGTTCACTAAAAGGAAGGCACGATTTGACTCACTATCCTAGTTGGCATGCCTATTGCCAGCCTTAAGACTAGGCTTGGCAGGTTCGGGATTGCTTGGGACGAGATCTTTTTTTTTGGATTAGGAGTGATTGACTTCACTCCACCATTACATCTAAAAGGTCCCTCAACTTCTTGCACACACCATAAGGTTATTCTCAACATAATAAAAAACTTATGAATTTGAAGATGAAATCCATTATATTGGCATGCTTTTGATTTTATATAGCTTCATAGCTTCTATTAGCCCATGTAGTTGGCCATGAAATTTCAAGAATGTTTATAGTTGATGTAAGATTAGCCCTTCTCTTGGTATACAAAAACACCTTTATGATAACCAAAAAAAATACTCTATTAGTTATTTATGGACGAACTCAATTAGTGAGAAAGAAACAAAAAAGTTTTACGATATAGTTTTAAAAAAAAGTTTTAACATAATTATTAAAAGACATTATCTTAAAATAGCAACCCATTATCCACAAATTCATATTTTCACAATATACTTTAAAGGAGAAGTTTCTTCTAAAACGTTGTAATTAAGTTTTTGCAATAAACCAAGACGTTGTTTAATTGTTTAAAGTATATGTTTCCCACCTTGAAGTTTTACCACTGTACAACTTATGCGGGCTTCACGTATCTTTGAGACCATCCACAAAAGCATATTTGTCCTTTTTTTGTAGAACTTATTTTCTTCTACATTGTCTTTATTGAACTTATCCAACCATCGACAATGAAATCGACATATGATGGAACCCTTTGGTGGTAATTATCAATCACGTTGTCATCTAAGTTAAAAAATATAAAAATACAATTTAAAAGAGTACATTTCAAGCTTAAGATAATTAAATAATTTAAAAAACAAACAATACACAAAACCAACAAGTAAAACCTACTGCGTCCATCTTGGGAGGCAATAATTCCATCTGGAACATTACATATTAAAATGTCGTGTCAAATTTTGAAAGTAACTTTTGAAGAATCTCTAAAATTTTACACAGCCAACTGGAAGCACTTCCAAGCTTTCACACGAAGAAAGATCACACCAAGAGACATCAAAGTGTCGGAGATTTTTTAATTTTCCCAAGGAATCTGGGATCATCTTCAATCTTCCGCAACCAGATAGATTGATGTATTGGAGATTTCTCAAATTTCCAAAGGAAGTTGGAAGCATCTTCAAACTTTGGCACCAAGACAGATCTACATGCTGAAGATTTGTTAAATTCTCAAAGGAATTTGGGAGCATTTCCAGATTTCCACAAGAAGACAGACCAATGTGTCGAAGATTTGTTAAATTTCCCAGAGAATCTGGAAGCATCTTCAAACTCATACAACAAGAAAGTTCGATGCTTTGGAGATTTTTCAGATTCCCAAAGGATTTTGGGAGCGTCTTCAACTTTTCACAACGATGTAGAGCAATGTGTTCCAGACTACTTAAATCCCCAAAGGATTTTGGGAGCATCTTCAACTTTTCACAACGAGAGAGATTGATGCGTTGAAGATTTATCAAATTCCCAAAATACCTTGGGAGCACTTTCAATCTTTGACACCAACACAAATTTATATCTTTAAGATATGTTAACTCCTCGAAAGAAGTTGGGAGCTTCTCCAGACTTTTGCAATGAGATAGATTGATGCTTTGGAGATATGTCAAATTCCCAAATTCGACTGGGAGCGTTTTCAAACCTTCGCACCCAGACATATTTATGTCTTGAAGATTTGTTAACTTCACGAAGGAATTTGGAAGCAGCTGCAAACTTTCGCACCCAGCCAGATTTATGACTTTGAGATTTGTTAAATTTCCAAAGGAAGTTGGAAGCTTCTTCAAACTTTTGCACATAAACAGATCGATCTGTCGGAGATTTGATAAATATCCGAAAGAATTTGGAAGACACCGCAATTTGGAGCACCCTTTTAGCTCTAAATATTTCAAAGAGAATAGATCACAGAATTCTTCTGGTAACTTTTCTAGATCTATTTCTGTTTGTAGATCTGTCGCCCCCACTACAATCTTTTCGAGGTTCTCCAATTGCCCTAATGAACTTGGAAACTCTAAAAGTGGAGCATCAATATTTAACTCCCGCAACTGCAGAGGTGCCTGCAATGTTCACGTTTCAAGTGACATAAGATAGATAAAATATACAACAACTCTCGTTTGCAACTTACTGCATCTACATCTACCAACCTGAGATGTATGTTGCCACAATCTTTTCAATTTACGACCAGCTACTCGTAAAACTATTAAATCGTCCATTGGAATCCAGGGAGGCAGCGAAGACCATGAACATCCATTCCAGCTGAGCCATATGAGATCTGGTGACTGCACCTGAGCCCATACACATTTAATAAAATCGCCCTCACCTTCAAGAAGTTGGAGTTTACTGATCCCCAACACCTCATGACTGGAACTTTGGTTCAATGGCATTTTCGATTTTGAGCGGAACGGTCCCTCGTTGCAATTATCTTCCAGGGGAGACCAACGCGCCATCTTGATTCCGCGCACCTGTGTTAATTTAAAAACATTGAACATAATTCGATGGATGGTATTTTTTATGGAAATCAATGATGTTCAACAAGGATGGTATTTTTTGTAAACCTGATGGATGGACTAAAGATAAACCTGTTGGATGGACCAAGGATTGGCGAAAGTTAATCAGCCTAAGGTAGTGCCACAGAGTAATGATGGCTGCAGTATGTTCATTGCTGGCAGTGGGATCTTAACATTTATATTACCAGAGAAAGGAAAAACTGAACGAAGTGCAACCGTAATGATGGCTGCAGTATGCTCATTGCTGGCAGTGGGATCTTAACATTTATATTACCAGAAACGAAACATAAATGAGAAAGGAAAAACTGAACGAAGTGCCACAGAGTAATGATGGCTGCAGTATGCTCATTGCTGGCAGTGGGATCTTAACATTTATGTTACCAGAAATGAAACATAAATGAGAAAGGAAAAAGTTAAAACTGAACGACAAAGGAGAACCATATGAGGTTCAGCATGTACAAGAAACTAGGAGAGAAAAAAAAACATTGAATGTAAAGAAAAGCACAGACCATCAAATAGTCAGATGTAGTGAAATGCAATTGATGTTGTCAAAAGAAAGTCTTGATTAGTGGGTAAAAAAATATAGATTAGTTTGTATGCTCAGGGATATTTAATACAATTGAAACTCTTGTCCTGTATTTTTCGAAAAGTCTTGATTAGTGGGTAAAATAGGATTGTCTATTAGTTGGTAATATAGATTAGTTTGAGTAATATAGATTAGTTTGTATGCTCAAGGATATTTAATACAATTGAAATTCTAACCCTTCAAATCCTGTTAAAAAAGTTTAAATATATAATAATTTGATATTTCTTTCTAGGAACATCTTTTTTTATTGAATTCTCACTATTTTATAAAAAAGACTAGAAACCTATGAACCCACTTTAAAAACTTTCAGACTTGATATATGATAAAAGAGTGATCAACTTATACAATATTTTAAAAAGGAATGGAGAACAGGTTAATTAAATGTTAGCTCAACAAAAAAAAATAGCATAAAATTATGACATTGAATTGCAATTTGTGTTGGGTTACTAGGATGGCCAGACACCTTCTCAAGCTGGTCAAATCCTCTTTTTTCTCTATTTCAAAACCATAAACCAAATTAATAAAATCAAAATCAAAACACTAAATTAATATAAAGAAAATTATTTCAATTCAAAACAATAAACCACTTGATTAAAATAAAAGCAGGAAGGTTAATCAAAGGAAATTATTTCGATACAGATTGGATTATCATACCCTGACTACTGTATTTCTATTTCTATCAAGTTGGTAAAAGATTTCGGGAATGGGATACTGCAGCATAAATTTAGTTTAATCCTGAGGTTCAATGAACAATAAAGAAGACTAGTCAAACAGAACAGATATTGAAAACTGCAGCACTTAAAAATTCAGAAACTACATTAAGAAACGGGAAGAAACGCTAGCCCTTTGGTGAGAAACTGTTTTTGATTCTCAAATACTAAAAGATGCGTTTTTGGGATCTCCGTGCTCCTTAATTGGAAACCTAAGGGGCTCTAATGGTTTGTACCTGTGTAAGTTGAGAAAAGACATACAGCCTTCGCACGAAGGACCCTAGGTATAATATGACTCATGTTCTTTTAGTTTCTTCAAATTCTGTGGATGTTGTAGCTACGAAAATCAATAGCGTGAATTATGTCTCTCCCCTAAGTTGGTTATCCACTTTCCATTTAGTTCTAGAATTTTTCTTCTTTTTAGGTCATTTGTGGCATGCTCGAAGGACTAGTGCAGCTGCAACAGGATTTGAGAAAAGAATTGATCATGATTTTGAAGAGTGTAGAAAAAGCAGTTTCTAACCAGCTTTTTATTTTGGAAAGAAACTAGAGATGTTTTCCAGTTTCTGGTAACGCATAGATAGGCTTACACTCCCACAAGTTGGTTAATGATCGCCATAAAGATAAAGGTTTACATCTAAATGTCAATAATATTAACAATAACCAAAAAGCTCAACCACAGTTATAAGAATGGTCAATGATTGCCCTAAAGATAGAGGTTTACATCTAAATGCCAATAATATTAACAATAACTAGAAAGCTCAACCACAGTTATAAGAATGATAGCATTGTACACCACGTATTTAAGAAAATACCTTGCATACAAAGGTTGGGATAATTTAAGAACTTACAGATGATGGGTACTGGTCCAACAGATTTTGAAAGTTCTTTGTTGTTGCACCCCAAAGACGACGCGGCTGTGATGTTGCAGCAATTTTTCTTCCCAAATCTCTGAAATGATCATGCATTCTTATCATATTTTTCGAATCCACTTCCACGATACACTTGTTCTCTAAATTTCGGAACCCCACAAAACCTTTCCACCGTGATCCCTTCCATATTCTTATCCACATGTTCCTGTCTTCTCCTATGGAAAAACAGGCAATATCTAAGAATATTTGCTGCTCTTCGAAATTGAGGTAGTCATAACTAATTCTAAGAGTCTTCTCTATTTCAGCTGGGAGTACGTGGCCAAGTCCGCTCAATAGCTTTTCCCACTCAGATATGTCATCTTTTCCACAGAGAATAGCCCCAAACACTTTCAACGATAATGGCAATCCATTACATGCTGTTATAAACCGATCAACAAGGTTTTCATACCCTGGTGGTGGATGTGCCTGAAAGAAGGCATGCGAGCAGAAAAGCTCTTGGGAATGTTGTCTGCTGAGGCCGGTTAAGTGATATTTTGATGACTCTGCAATTCTTGCACTTCTGAATATATGCTTGTCACGGGAGGTTACTAAGATCAAACTCTTAGGGTCAAGGAAATGTCTAATTGGCAAGAAGGCATCCAGTTGATCCGAATGATCTACATTATCTAATATTATGAATGCTTCACAATTTGAAAGATTCTCTTTTAGTATTTCTACACCTTCTTCAGCACTCTCAATTTTGACATCTATATGTTTCAGGTCCATAATTAGCTTACGCTGCAAAGAATTTAGAACAGCTGCGTTTTCCCTCACATCAAATAAAAAGGACGATCTACTATAATCTGATTTTTTTCGGTTGAAAAATTCTTGTGCCAAGGTTGTCTTACCAACTCCACCGCTGCCGACAATTCCCATTACCCTGGCCTCCACGCGCTGCTGCTGCTGTTCTTCTAAGAGCACTATCCTTGCAAATTCTTCTAACTTTTCCAGCAATCCATTTGGACATTTTGGTGGTTTCTTTTTCAACACGATTTGCACGACCTTGTTCAATAGCTCCTCTTCATCCCTGAATTTTTATTGAAACACAAGTGAGAAAACCCTAACTATGTTGTAGCAATTAATCAAAATCTAACAAGATTGGAAGGTTCTCCTCACCCATTGCACGCCTTTAGCTCGATGCCGCTTATACCTGCAACATGAGAAAGCGCTTTTCTCCATTTCTCTATAGTCTCCGAAGGATATCGTTGATTATTTTCGTGGTTGCGCAGGGCTTTTGCGTACGCCCCATTTTTTTCTTTACTTGTACGCCTGAGCTCAGAGGGTTCGACCTGGTAAAAGACTGGAAGAATGAAATCCCGAGAATCCACCATGAGAACGAGTTCATTCAGACACCATTCTGATTCAGCATAAGTTTCTGAGAAAATGGCAACATGGACAGAGGCGCTTCGAATAGCGGCCTCTATTTGAGAAATGATGTTGTATCCAGCCTGCATTTCTGGCATGTCAAGAAATACTCGCAAACCACGGGAATTAAGACGACGGTAGAGCCTGCTGGCTAAGGTGTGTTTAACGTCGGGGCCACGATGGTTTATAAACACATCGTACTCCGGATAAGAATTCGACGCAGAACAAGCTGTCACAGAGGAGGACGAAGCAACAGCATCATCGCTCATTGTAATTGGAATAGTAATTTGGATGGATACAGTGGCAGGATAGTGGAGAGAGTCGTGGTTTCAAATGAAATATGAGAAATATTAGGGTTAACGCCTTTAGGAATGGCTCAGAAGTTCCATAAAGACGTAGGAATTTTGAAGGGTTCACGAAAACAACTAACTTTAAAATTCCTATTTGAATACCACTGGATTTTCATATTACTTTCACTTTAAACATAGTATTCTTTATGTTCATTACTTAAACTTTAAGTACAATTGACAACACAAAAATCTAGATACCACTGGATTTTCGAGTCACTTTCCATATAAATATTATTCGTTTTACATCGGTGAACACCCACACTGCCTTTGTTTTTTATTTTTACAATTTCTATAGATAGTTTAATATAAATAAATTATTTTCTTTATAGTTTTGTATAATATTAATGTTGGAAAGTATGGATGAGTGTCATATGCGGTACTAGCACAAGGTATCAACTTGTGTGGTAAGGAATCCTTACCTTAATTGACTAGGAAGAGAAGGGACTCGTTGTTATAAAAGGATATAAATCACAATGGAATATACTAACAACTCTTTAAAAGTGAATTTATGTTAATAGCATCGGATGGAAGATTAATTGTGGGATAGGATGATATATCAATGGTTGAATGAAGATTCAAGAGTGCCTTCTTTTGCAGAAAAAAATCCAGAATTCATATAGGTTGTTTCATAGGTACATTTTACATATCTGGTTATGTTCAATATATATATAAATCTTATTTTATGAATAGGATTTACTTTCAGCTTTGATGGTGAAATGGTAGACAGACAAGACTCAAAATCTAGTGCTTAATAGTGTGGAGGTTTGAGTCCTCTTCAAAGCATAATATTTATCATGCTTATTGAATGAGCAATCTAATAGCAAATCTCGTATGAGAGTCTCTCCATAGACTCGGATAGATTTCTTTTGTATATGTTGATACCAATCTGTTGATAAGAGGTATTTACCTACAAGTTAAGCTGTTAGAATAGGTACACATGTTCTTAGGAGTTTTTTTTGGAAAGGGAGGAGAACAACTTAGTGAAGAGAAAGAGAAAACAAAACATAAGTAAGGAAGGTACATGTTCAAATGGATGGGACATTGGAGTATAAGGGTTAAGGAGCCCCTAAGGGTTAATGGAGAAATTGGTTAAAAGAGCATTAGAAGAGGTTAATAGGGTATGTCCTGTTAGAATTAATTTCATAGCATCGAGAATCCCGAAGCCACGTAAAGCCGTAAACATAATTTATGGCAATTTTGCAGTCTACACCAACTCAATTGTTGCAATGAATTTTCTGTGTATGTGGGTGTTGCAAGTCTCATCCCTCTTTGATAATCAAAGTAGGTGGGTTGAATGTGTAGAATGTTCGGGAAAAATATCTCACGCAATCCTTATTAAAAAGATTGTAAAAGGCATGTAAAAAGTTTTTTTTATATGAATGAAAAATAGTATTTTTCTGTCTTTAGTTCTGTGTGTCTGTGTGCTCTCATATTCTGCCTTCATGCCTCTCTCTATCACTTGGTATCAGAGCCGAGAGTTTGAACCTGTAATATATCGTTGCGAAAGGAAAGAAGCTCTTAGATGTTGCCTTCATGCTTCTTCTCTATCACTTGGTATGAGAGCCGAGAGTTTGAACCTGTAATATAGCATTGCGAAAGGAAGGAAGCTCTAAGATGTTGAACATTGTGTGTGTGTTGGTTAAGCTTTATCCCTCTTTTAAAAGTTGAACACACCGTATGAAATTATTTGATGAATGAGAGATTGTGAGCAAGAGTCGTCATTGTCTGAGCTGAAAGAGTCGTAAAGGAGAGCCTACAAGAAGCTGAGTGCTATGCGAACAAGAGATACTGCCAACGTTTGAAGGCTTACATATGATATATTTTCCAAGAGTTTAAGAAAATTATTCAAGCATCTCGTTAGATTCTTGTAAAGTAGGCAAAGGATCGTCACACATCCTTATATGGTGTGTGATGTAAAGAAAAGAAACGCGGGTTCCTTGAAGTTCTCTTATAAAACGGCATAATA
Organism: Pseudotsuga menziesii; assembly: GCA_001517045.1. NCBI lineage: Eukaryota > Viridiplantae > Streptophyta > Pinopsida > Pinales > Pinaceae > Pseudotsuga > Pseudotsuga menziesii. The sequence continues at coordinate 6,132 of LPNX010271402.1, read as the reverse complement.
TTTCTTTGATCTGTTTGTCTTTTTTTATTAAGCTTGGATTAAGCTATTTTTGACCCAGAAACTAGATGGCTTCGAGTAGCTCAGCGCAGTCACAAATTCCCCTGCTTAATGGGAAGGATGATTAATTATGACTTCAGGGCCATAAAATTGAAGACCATACTTTTATCTCATGGAATTTGGAACTATGTAAGTGCAGGGTATACTCATCTTGCTGATTTTATAGTTGAAATTGCTTTAACCCATGTCAAGAAAGCCAAATTTGAAGAACATAGAAAAAATAATGCTAAAGCTCTCTCTTATGTTCAACAACGAGTGTAGTATGTAATATTTGCTTAGTTTTCCACAACAAAAACGTCAAAGGAAGCTTGGGAGACTATGGAGAAGAGTTATTAGAGTTTAGCCAAAGCTAAAACAATTGAATTACAGAATTTGAGAGTTTAACGATCAAAGAGTCTCAAATAGTTGAGCAGTTTATTGATCAGGTCACCAATGTGGTGAGTCAAATGAGGTTGCTTGGAGAAGATCTCTCAAGCCCTTGAGAAAATTTTGAGATCAATGCTAAGGAAATTCAAATATGTGGTTGCATCCATAGAGGAATCAAAATATTTGAGTTCAATGTTTGTTGAAGAACTGACTAGATCATTGGTGTCTCATGAGTTAAGAATGAACAAGTATGATGAACCTACACTTGAAAATGAATTTAAAACTCAACTATCAGTGTCAAAGATCATAGGAAGGAGAAAAACAAGAGGAATATGCAAAGGAACAAGATCATATGATCATGAAGAACACAAGGAAGAAGTTGATCATGAAAGCAGAACTCATCAAAACCCTCATAGTTTAAGGGGAAGTAGCAACAAAAGTTGGCAGCAAAACAATCAAATGTCTGACAAATCCAAGGTGCAGTGTTATTACTATAAAAACTTTGGTCACTATGCAGTAGATGTAAAAAGAGGCAAGCAGATGTTGGTAGAGAGTCTACAAATTTTGAAGAAAAATCAGTTCTATTAATGTGTAATGTTGCACAAGAAAATTCAAGGATACTTGTTATATGATAGTGGTTGCAGTAACCACTTGATTGGAATAATAGATCTGTTTTCTAAATTAGATAAATCAGTCCAATCAAAGGTAAACTTTTGGTAATGACACTAAGTTGAATGTAAAAGGTAAAGGAGACATTTCTATATTTAATAGAAGTGGTGGAATAATAATTGTTGAAGATGTTTTTTATGTTCTAGGTCTGGAATGGAATTTGTTAAGTGTTGGAAAACTTGAAGATAAGAATTATTAAGTCAAGTTCAAAAACAAACTTTGTACCATTTTAGATAATTCTCCTCAAAGGCAACTGATAGCTAGAGTGAAAAGGACAAAAAATAAAATGTATCTACTTACTCCAAGGAGTAGTGTATTATATTCAGAAATGGATTATGTAGTCAAAAGTCAAGATTAGTCTTGCATATGACATTTAAGGTATGTTCATTTGTATTTTAGAGGATTGAAATTGTTGTAGAGAAAGAAGATGGTGAAAGGCTTGCCATGCATTGAGCAACATACAAGTTCATGTGAAAGTTGCATCATGGATAAACAACATAGAGAAAGATTTCCTGCTTGTGTTGCTTATAGAACAAAAGCACCTCTAGCAAATTTGTGTGGACCAATGCAGAGACCTTCACTAGGTGGGAATTTTTATTTTTTAACATTCATAGATGTTTATAGCAGAATGACATGGGTGTATCTGTCAAAACAAAAATATGAAACTTTTGATATTTAAAAAAATTTCAAGGTTATGGTTGAAAAGGAAAGTGGAAATCAGATCAAGGTGTTGATATCTGATAAAGGAGGCGATTTTATTTCCAATGATTTTTTAAAAGGTAGTTTACAACCTGTTGGCAGCCAGCAACAACCTCTTCATCTTATTAAGAAATGAAGAGAGATCAGCTCTCCATGTGATTTATCAATGGAAAATTATGAAAGAGCACCTTCAGAATCATTGATTCTGAAGGTACTCTCAATCAAAAGAAAGTGATATAATGATTCTAGAGCTGAAAGAAACTCGCTTATAAACTTGACCTTTAAAACAATTGTTAGCAGTCTCATAAATTTCATGAGTTTATTAAAATCATTAAAAGAAATTTATGTGGTTTAGGAGTTTGAAATAATGGGTCGAGAAGAAATTAATAAAATACATTTTGTGTTAAGTAGGGTATTATTAGTCCTAAGACTAGGAGTAACTTTCAAAGTTAATATCATATGTAATACCATACTACGAACTTTGTAAATATGAATAAATGTTGTTTACATAGGGAAGTTTTACTTATGTTTTATCATTCAAATATCCTATATAACGTTAGATATGTGTCGATAGGATGTTTGAAGGGTTTAAACTTAGTTCTGTACATACATAGCATAGATATTAATCTAGTTATTTTATCAAAGCATTGTTAACATTAGAATACGATTTTATTACCCTGCATACCACGATGTAGCATGATTAAAAAAGAGATGACT
>LPNX010271351.1:93709-183342 GCA_001517045.1 Pseudotsuga menziesii | reverse complement strand
ACCAAGTGGGAAGATCCCCACAAAAGAGCAACGCCAAAATCCAAGACCAAGTGGGAAGATCCGCACAAAAGCACAAGGGAAAAAAAAAACCCTTAAGAATTTCGCACTTCTTGTCCAAGAGATCAGTGTGAGACTCAGTGTGTGAGATAATGAACCTAGGCGTACATCTATTTATATGAGTGTGTGTAGGAAAATGAACCGACGCGTCGAATAAGCGACGACGCTTTCCATTTTAAATAATTAACGAATTAAGTGTATTTTTTAAATGATTGAGCAATTTTAGCGCCGTCGCTTAAGCAACGCTTAGGAGAATATCCATCGCTTATGCGACGCTTACAAGCCTATCCGTCGCTTAAGCGACGCTTATGCCCACCATTTCAAATTTTTTTTTAATCTTTCTGATTTTTAGCACGGTTAAAAGAAAAAATCCACGCGCCGTCGGAAAAAACCGTTGGATTTTGGATCGAAATGTAGTAGTGAATCTATAGCTGAAGCAATACATTTTATTCACAACATTCATCCTGTTCATAATTAATAAATCAAACCACATTATTCATATTCAACCATTCAACATGCTCATGATAAATTATCAATTAAATACATTGCAGATATTAAACACACAAGAATACTTATCTTGAAAAAGATTTGTCCCGCAACCAGCTATGTTGCTGCAACATTTCACCCAACTGTAGGCCAGTGCACTTAGCAATCTCTCAATACCATTGCCACCCCCGAGCTGGGAATGATTCTCACAAGGAATAAGGGAACACCAAACTTACACACAACAAGACACACATCCAGAGTCAAGCCAACACACAATTGGGTTTCACAGACTGCTAAGGAAACATGGCCAATAACATACAGGTTCCTTGGAATTACTCAACCAAGCCAAAAATCACCCCCAAACACAGTCAACCATCTAACAGATGGGTTCCTTGGACTTACTCAGCCAAGCCAACACCAGGATGAACTTCACAACCTAATACAAGTTTTGGGTATGGACAAAAACGTCATGGGAACCAAAATCGGAAATGACAATTGGGGAAAAATGCCCCAGGTGATAAAATCATTTCAGGAAATGTTTAATGGCTTCACAGAGGAAAAAACAATCTCTACAAACCCCCAGTTCATGGATTCGAGTTCAACAAACGTCTACAGGCTTCGCGTGGGCAAAATCATCCATTTCCAAAACCCTAAAATATGGATCTCTGCTGCACATTCACTCAACAACACAGAAAACGAATTATGGGCATGGAGAAATAAAGAAACAACAAAAAAATCGTGAGGGGGAAACACCCAACAATATCAGGTGCATGAGGGAGACAATACGACCTCTTAAAACCCCCAAAACGTGAATCCCTGCTGCACATGCACACAACAACACAAAAAAGATTTCCCAGCCATGGAGAAAAATGGTAAAACTGCAGAAAACGTGAAAGAGAGAGCTCGACAAGCTTTAGCTACATGAAAGAGCCCAACGTGAATGAGAATGGGTGGGGAATGAAAGACATGGGTGAATAATGGCTTGAGCATGCATTTCCAAACATTTACTTTCCCACGAAGTCAAAAAACATGTTTTCCAAAAATGGGTGGCTTCCCAAGTTTTTGAATTTGACTCTCATACTCTTCCCATCCCCATGCGTTAAATTTCCCCAACCAATTTGTAGATGACTGGGCACAAAAGACAAAAATGAGTAGTTGACAACTTTATGGGCTCTCCCTTAGAAATTTATATTTTTCCCATTGGCTCAAAGGTTTGAATATTCTCCCCTCCCTATTCCTTGTGAAATCATGCCCCCATCTCTTTAACGTTGTGGTGCATAGCTAGTTGTGGTATTTTTATTAATTGCATAGTTACATGATGTCTCAAAACATATTGTTTCTGGCTAGCACATAAACCATCAACATCAATTTTAATCGTCGGTACATAAGACACTAATTCCATGGTGGGGCCTTTGCCTTGAGCTCCACACCATGATCAAATAAAAATGTTTACATCATGTGCAATTCAATACCATGGGGTCAAAATTGGGGTGTTACATTCCCCTCCCCCTTTAACAACACTGTCCTTAGTGCTCATCAAAACTGAACAAAATGTTACACTGGTACTACCTCAATGCTCTGCCAAATTGAACAAATATGGATGCGAGAATCACATGGCATCCTATGGCTCCAATGTAGCCGTATCAGGACCGTTGTGCTTCCTTTGCATATTTACCTATCCAAGGGTACGATTTGGAACTCCTTGCTGGTTCCACTTCGTGGTTTTCTTGTATATGAACTCCTCCAGGTCCTTGATTTTAGGCATCGGTACACACCATATAATTTGTTTCTGGGTCTTGGACAAATCGTCGATACATAAGACACTAAATCCATGGTGGGGCCTTTTCCTTGAGCTCCACACCATGATCAAATAAAATATTTACATCATGTGCAATTCAATACCATGGGGTCAAACTGGGGTGTTACATTCCCCTCCCCCTTTAACAACATTGTCCTTAGTGCTCATCAAAACTAAACAAAATGTTACACTGGTACTACCTCAGTGCTCTGCCAAATTGAACAAATATGGATGCGCCAATCACATGGAATCCTATGGATCCAATTTAGCCGTATTATGATAGTGGTGCTTCCTTTGCATCTTTACCTGTCCAAGGGTACGATTTGGAACTCCTTGCTGGTTCCACTTCGTGGTTGTCTTGCATACGAACTCCTCCAGGTCCTTGATTTTATGCATCGATACACACCATATAATTTGTTTCTGGGTCTTGGAGAATCCTTCTCCTTAGCTTGGAACATTTCCAATGTCTTTGGCAACCAACAATACCTATTCTTAAGCACCAAGCAATGAGTCAATTCCCATGTTAGTATTCATAATATTTTCCAAAATCATAGATGAATCACATGCACATGTATATTGACATAAAATTAACAAGAAGTTGTCAAGTGAACCAAATACTTATCTCCACAAGTATATATTTTTGGTTCCATAGGTGTCTGACTGGGCTTTATACAACCACGGCACTCAAAAACCCTGCCCCACCCCACACCTGGGTGTGCATTAAAGGGTAGCCAAATTTCTGCAAGCCTCGGATCACTTGAAAATACCTCTCAACCGAGGTCTGACAGCTCTGTTCTTGAGCCCAACACCTCCTCTAGGTGCTTCCTTTCCGAACACCACAATGAATTTAATTCATAGGTCATATTCATTCCTATAGGATGCAATCTATAACAAGATTTTCAAAATCACGGTTGCATCATATACTCATGTATATTTACAAAAAATAAAAAACAATGAAATTTTGATAATAAACCAAATACTTATCTGTATGACATCTCTCAACTGAGATTTGGTCAGCCCCTCTTTAGATCCTAACACTTCCTTGGGTGCTCAATGGAAACTCCGACTTAAGGGCCTAGCACCTCCTCCAAGTGATTACCAATGCTCATGCGCTTCCTTTCCAAACATTATAATACTTAGGGGTTATTCTCTTCACGGATCCCCCACTCTCGTGACAGCTCCCTTACGACATGAATGTGTGCAAAAATAATTCTAGCCGGATGTCTTACACCCTGGGCGTCCCTAGTGATGCATACCAGTTCCTAGCTGGCAGGGGAGGGGAGAGAAGCTATGTACGCAAGTACATCCCTCTTGAGGAGCCATGTACTCCAAGTACGTATTTCCATCATCTCACCTGTGTTACATACAAGCATGCAGTTCATATGAGATGTCATTATAAAAAAATTTCAATCATAGGTTTCCAAACCTATTCCAAACACATCCCTCGGAGACGCTATACACCCAGTACATCCTTCCGAGGATCCATGTACAACCAATACATATTTTCATCATCTCACCCGCGTTACATACAAGCATGCAGTTCATATGAGATGTCATCAAAAAAAATTTCAATCATAGGTTTCAAAACCTATTCCAAACGCATCCCTCCGAGAAGGTATGTACACCCAGTACATATTTCCGAGGAGCCATGTACACCTAGTACATATTTCCGAGGAGTTATGTATCTCCAACACATCCTTCCAAGAATTAATGTACTCCAAGGGCGTACTTTCATCATCTCACCTGCGTTACATACAAGTATGCAATTCACATGAGATGTTATCATAAAATTTTAATCATATATTTTCAAATCTATTTCATGCATACATGATTTCCCAAATATCAAACGATTAATAACATTGATAGTCAAATAAAAAAAAATATGAGTTCACAATTCTGCTTCCTGTAGAAAGCCAGATTTTTGCAACCATGAGGCCATCCTCATATTGTTTGTCTTTTTGCAAGTGGGAGCACATATCCCCTACCTAGGCACGCTGTCCCAAAACCTAGACATCCACATACAACATGTCATCTTGACACAATTTTAAATCAGCCAAACAGTCATAGTTAGCAACATGAAAATTCAGACATCAATCAATGCAAGACAAGCATATCCATTGTTAGCATGATTCAAAACCATCACAAGAGATCACAATCTCCCATAATCAACAGAAAAAATTGCAATTTGAAGTTCCAAAATATGTTCTTAGTCATGAGTTTTTCCCTCGTAATGTTTGGCCTTTGCACATGGCAGATTTCCTGCCTCAAACTCACCAAGTACCACTTAGACTACCCTATCCAAGTCATTCTATCTGCAACCTTCAGGCATCAATGTCCCAAGCACTCCTTGGACAGACCCTTTACCTATACACATACCCAAATTCGACTACAGAGCACCCCTCAATGACCTCCTATAGTATCCTGCAAATTCCATATAGGATCTCACATCTGTCACATTCGTCAATGTGCATACAATTCATGCTCCCTGAGAACTTTCAATACCATCCATAGATGTGTTTCATGATTTTCCTCATTCTTAGAATGAATAAGAATGTCATCAAGGATGAAAATAACAACTTGTCCAGATACCTGCCAAAAACACCATTCATGGAACATATGAATGTAGCTGGTATGTCCGTGAGACCAAATGGTACCACATGATGCCAAAACCTTCTTTTGATAGTCTTTAGCTAGACTGATACTTGATTTTTAGTCTAGTCCCAGGCAACGCTCTTTCCATGAGCGGACTTCAGCCTTCGGTAAATTGGATTTCATAAATATTTCGCTCCCATCTCTAGCAATTAACTAAATTTCTAGTTCGCCAACGAAATGTTTGGAGGTCCGTTATATCTAGATCGATGTTGGACCTCAAATATCATAGGGCGGGTTTCATCATATATCGTGCCCGTCAAGATTTTCTTTCTCCGCGCTATTTCACCCAACGAAATAGCTCACAACTGTTGATCTACTTCGAGATCAACCGCATCCATTGTTCTCAATATCTTGTAGGGTGATTACTTTCACATTTTGCGACCAGTTCACCTTTTTTTATCCTTCTCGCTATTCAGTCAGCGAAATTCCTTATGGCCATAGATCCTCGGCCCTTCAAATATCCGCCACACGATCTGCCATTGTGAGGATGATTTAATCTTGACACTGTTGGGTTATCTCAGATGCAACTCCAACCTTGTGAATCCCATCTTTGACCGTGGAATTGTTCCTGCCACGATCTCAACTGCCTACATAGGCACGAACTTAGGCTTTGCTTACCATCGATCCTTGCAGTGATCGATCGTTGATCTAGAAACCTAAAACAAGGTTATTCTAAACACAATTCATTCATGAAATCCTCAATGTATTATCAATCTAACTCTCATTCAATTGATCAGAGAATCGATCAATTGATCTTTGTTTTTCTCCCTCTCAGAAGCCTTGATTCACATATAGGATTATCAATCATTAACAGAGGATTCAATTCACGAAATCACATATTCAGACATAATCGAATTTACATAGAGATTATGCTGAAATAGGATTTCTTCATTCACATAATGAAATTGTACATACAATTTTGTCTCAGAACCTGCATCCCGATCATAGCAAGACTTAGTCTTCCTGATAGCCTCTTCTAGAGTTCTAGGTTTATCACACTTAATCCTATCTTTGTAAGATTGAGGTATCCTACTTAGAGGACGCTTGGTTTTCACTTCATCATTTCTGATGTATCTGACATACCTCAATAGTTTCAAGAATTGGTTTGCATAGTCCTCCATGTTCAATTGTCCCAATTTCAGCTTCAACTCCTTGGATGTTGTGAACTTGCCTCACATTTCCATCCTGATGCGGACAGTTCCTGCCCAAATGGTTTCCTCCACATTCCCAACATTAGAGTGGTTTCTCCACATTTTCATCTCCTTGAATGTTGTGGACTTGTCTTTCATTTCCATTCCGATGCAAACAATACTTAATCAGATGGTCTCCTCCACATCCCGAACATTGGAGTGGTTTCCTTGGCTTGTCTCCCATCATTTTGGCTGGCTTAGTCACGACTTGTGACAGCTTCCTTTGCCTATTTCGGGAGTGAGAAGGTTTGAAACCTTTCTTCCTTTTGTCAAGCTTCACATTCTTCTTGCGGGGATTTCTCCTACTCCCTTCGATATTTGTTGTTTGATGTCCATAGTTTATCTACCTTTGGAGGTCTGTCAAAATATGTAGCATGGCTGCAGTCAACTGATTCTTCTCTTCCAAATCCTTGGTCATTCTTTCATTTTCCTTTCTACAACCCTGCAACTCCACCCTCAGGCTCTTTATGGTACCTGCAATATTTGGGGGAGTCTCTTGATTCCTTTTCCCATCAAATTCTGTTTTAGCATCCTTGACCTGAACATCTTCCCCCATAGCATCTCCCATGAGCTCGTAGGGATATTGTGCATCACTCATGGTGTAAATATTCTTGGAACCGATCTTCTTGGTCGAACCAAGACCAACTTCTCAACCTGCACTATGACTCTGCAAAATCGGTTCAGGAACACCATTGTTAAATTATAAATTTATAACATTCTCAAATTTATAATTACTTTCCTGCATTTGGAAAAACCATATATATATTGGAAACTTGTCAAAGCATATAATTTTCTTTTCACAAGCAACGATTGTCTCAGGGAAATGACGGGGGTCAAGGGGGATTTCCCTTTGTGGTGGTTCGAGGGTAGCGTCCTCATTTTTTTTTGGCAAATCTTTCATTTTCATGCAATCTAGCGCGTAACTTCACTGCCATTTTTCAACTTTCAAGCCCCTGTAAATCCCACTAAGAAACTTGTGGAAATTCTCTATTTCGAAGCAACTCAAAATTTTTCTCTGATCGATGAAATAACCTTTTTCTCCTGACATGTTGGAAAAACCCATCGAGTTTGCCCGACACGTATCGAAAAAACTCGCCCTTTTCATCTGATTGACAAAGCTTTGATTTTACTCCCAATGTGTCGACAAAACTCTGCTTTTGATTTTGACACATCAAAAAAACTTCCCATTTTCTTCCGATCGATGGAACTCATCAAACTTTTCCGATGTGTCAGCAGAACAAATCGAGTTCACCTGACACGCATAAGCAAAACTCACCTTTTCTTGCTGACAGGGGAAATTTTGACACTTAGAAAAATTCAGAAAAAATTTCTTCCTTCTTTCTTTATCGACGAAAACTCAACCTTTTCACGCGACACACATTGGTGAAACTCAACATTTTAGCCCGACACGCATCGACGAAACTCATCCATCTCGCCTGGCATGTATCGGCTAAACTCCCCAAGTTTGGCCGACATGTCCATACTTGGAAAAATTCCGATTTTTTTTTTGCCATCAATGAAACTCGCCAAGTTCTCCTAATGTGTGTCGGCGAAACTTAGCCAACAAAATCGACGTATCTGCAAAACTCACTGATTTTTGCCCATTTTTCAACACTTAGAAAATTTTCAAAATTTTTTCTTTCTCTTCCTATTCTCATCGGATCCATTCATCCTTTCACGCCGACGCCATCAGTGCAACTCAGGCAGTTCAGCCGACACGTATCGACAGAACTCGACCAACTGAGCCGACATGCAAATTTTCCAAACACTTAGAAAATTTTTGAATTTTTTTCTTTTTCTTCCTTATTTCTTTGTCGACTCAACTTATCCTTTCACGCCAACACGGTCACTGCAAGCTGCGTCGACTTGACTCAGCTAACTCATCCAACATGTGTTGGCTCAACTCGGCTAACTCAGCCGACACAGTAAACATTCCAACACTTAGAAAAAAATTTTGGAATTTTTTTTGTCTGCTTCTTTTTTCACTGGCCATAGAGAGTGATTTTTCCTTTGTCATTTGTTCATCTTGGCCCATTGAGGCCCAATGCTGCAACCATTTCTTTGATACCACGCCATCACGTCCCCAACCCTCTACCAGAGAGAGAATCCGACTTCACAGCTATCAAATCCTGTCAATCTAGCCCCGTGAACATGATAATAAAAATGCACTGAACATACAAACATACAGAGAAACATAATGCATGCAATATACAACAGAAGCAATACATTTTATTCACAACATTCATCCTGTTCATAATTCATAAAAAAAGAAGCATTCACCATGTTCAACCATTCAACATGTTCATGATAAATTATCAATTAAATACATTGTAGAGATTAAACACACAAGAATACTTATCTTGAAAAAGAGTTGTCCCGCAACCAGCAATGTCGCTGCAACATTCCACCGAACCGTAGGCCAGTGCGCTCATCAATCTCTCAGCACCATTGCTATCCCTGAGCCAAAAATGATTCCAACAAGGAATGAGGGAACAACATACTTACACACAACAAGACATACATCCACAGTCAATCCAACACACAGTTGGGTTTTACTGACTGCTAAGGAAACAAACCAATAACATATGGGTTCCTTGGAATTACTCATCCAAGCCAACAATCACCCCAAACACAGTCAACCATATAATAGATGGGTTCCTTGGACTTACTAAGCCAAGCCAACACCAGGATGAACTTCACAACCCAATACAAGTTCTGGGTATGGAAAAAAACGTCCTGGGAACCAAAATCGGAAATGACAATTGGGGAAAAACGTCCCAGGTGAGCAAATCGTTTCATGAAACATTTAATGGTTTCACAAAGGAAAAAACGACCTCTACAAACCCCCAATTTATGGATTCGAGTTCAACAAATGTATAAGGGATTCGTGTGGGCAAAAACACCCTCTTCCAAAACCCCAAAATGTGGATCTCTGCTGCACATTTACTCAGCAACACAGAAAACAAATTCTAGGCATGGAGAAATGAAGAAACATACGGAAAATCATGAGGGGGAAACACCCAACAATATTAGCTGCATGAGGGAGACAATACGACCTCTTGAAACTTGGCATAACGTGAATCCATGCTGCACATGCACACAACAACACAAAAACGATTTCCCAACCATGGAGAAAAATGGTAAAACTGCAAAAAACATGAAAGAGAGAGCTCAACAAGATTCAACTACGTGAGAGAGCCCAACGTGAATGAGAATGGGTGAGGAATGAAAGACATGGGTGAATAATGTCTTGAGCATGCATTTCCAAGCATTTACTTGCCCAAGAAGTCAAAAACACGTTTTCCAAAAATGGGTTGCTTCCCAAATTCGAATTTGACTCCCATACTCTTCCCATCTCCATGCATTAACTTTTCCCAACCAATTTATAGATGGCTGGGCACAAAAGAAAAAATGGGTAGTTGATAACTTTATGAGTTCTCGCTTAGACATTTTGGTTTTTTCCCATTGGCTCAAAGGTTTGAATATTCCCCCCTCCATATTCCTTGTGAAATCATACGCCCATCTTTTTAACGTTGCGATGCATTGCTAGTGGTGGTATTTTTATTAATTGCATAGTTACATGATGTCTCAAAACATATTGTTCTTGGCTAGCACATAAACCATAGGCATCGATTTTAATCGCCGATACATAAGAAACTGAATCCATGGTGAGGCTTTTGCCTCAAGCTCCACACCATGATCAAATAAAAATATTTACATGATGTGCAATTCAATACCATGGGGTCAAAACCGAGGTGTTACAAAGTGTGATGACTCTCCCAATGAAAAACAAATCCAACACACAAAGTTAATAAATTCATTTTTAATGATAAAGTGTGATAGGTCACATCCTTTCAGACTATCGATTTCACTTGTCCCTATGACATTTAGGGTGACCATTTTCCATGCTCTTTACATCTACTGATTTCATTTGTCCTTTCTTATGACACTTATTTGACGCATTTTCCATTCCCTTTGCATTATTATAATACACGATTTGCATTATTATGAAACAACGTTAAACATTTTCATCCCACCATGTTTGTTAGTACTATTATGTTGACATGTTTCCATTCATTAATCCTACCATTCCTACCAACATAGGGGTACTTGAGTGAATTACGTGCTTCTAAATTTCCTCCATGGTTATATTGCAAATTCATAACATTTAAAATATGTATGTAGATACATAAATAAGAATACACAATGGAAGTATTTCTATCCACACACATCTAGTATGCATATACTAACATAATCATCATAGGAATTAATTAAAAACATTTCAGATATAAATACAAGACAATATTTATCTTTAAACAAATAATATCTAAACAACTGGTTGTGTAAGTGCGATTTTCCACTCAACCATAGGCACTCTGTCCAACATATACTTTTTCTACTAAGAGGCAATCCCCATGCTGGGCTACGAGGCCACTAAGGCGAAGGAAACACCTACTTGCTTCTCTCAGTTAGCTTAAAACTCGTTCTGCTTTCTATGCTTAGCCAAATGCTCCTCCATAAATCTACAATGAACTCATTCAACCATCATAGCCCTGAAACTCCTTCCAACTACTCCACACTACACAAGGAAGACATTTCTCTTAACTGATCCACAGTTCCCTCAAGAAACCCATCTCTTATAGTGCTTACCAATGTGTGCGGTAAGAGTCCAATCTATTGTACAATGTTGGAGAACATCCCGTAGCATAAATCATGGCTTCTCAAATATATGTGAGTAGAAAAAATCAATGGGTAAAGTTTTTTAGCTTGATCAACCTCTATGCTTACCTACAACCAATTCTTTTTTCCTTGAAATCCTCAGCCTTGGCTCTAAATTTGAATTTTTGGGTTATACACAGTTCGGTAATGGTCATGAACAATAATAAATATGATTCATGGTGTAGATTTGCATGAGAGAATGATAGAATGAGTGTTGACTCCATATGATATGAGATGATGATGAAAAGACAGCTGACAAAAATTCTTACCATAGAAGAAAAGGACTTTTGACAATTGATAGAACTACCACAAAATTGCATTCAACCCCATGCTTCATTAATTTCATGAGGTGACTTTTCCCACCAGCTTCACACATGCATTCAATGATTGGATTTAATAATCAAAATGAGGTAATTGGCCTATTTAGAGCACATGGAAGAAATTTGATGAGTTCTAAGGCTTTAGTCTCCCATAGGCCCCCTTTCCCCTTCCCCTTTGGTGGAATCATAGCCTCTTTAGTGCTCTTTACACAACACTATTGGACCATTTTATTATTTTTGCAACATAATATTTATATATCTTTTGAGTTAGCATGACAAACAAACCATACGGTCCAAATAAAAATATTTACATCACATGCTTAGTCATTCACTACTCGGGCCTTGGCCTTGAGCTTCTCACTAAGAATCCATACTAGCATATTTACATCATTTACATAATTTTGATTAAATACATTCCAAATCAAAACTATGGGTATTACATATGCAATTTTGGTTATTTTCTTTAATAAAATAAGCTATGCATCTCGTAGTTCCCCTCAGTTTGTAGACCCGAGGTGTCTATGGAATCAAAGCGTTGAAAAGTGATAACTCTTCGAATGGAAAAAAAAAGTCAATAAATTAATTTCTAATGACAAGTGTGATAGGTCATGTCCTCTCCAATAATCAATTTCACTTATCCCTATGACACCTACCATGAACCATTTCCATGTTCTTTGCATTTTCAGATTTCACTTGTCCTTATGACAACTAATTGACCCACTTTTCATGCTCTTTGCATTGATTCTCTTATTGAGGTAAACCAGTTCTTTCATTCATTCCATAGCTATGTCATGTTGCAGAAATAGTCACCTGTATTCTAAATATAAAACATGGATCAAATCTCAAACATAAAAAACGCTGATATAATTGATACAATGGAGAAGTGGGGGTATCAATCCTTCTAACTATTGCATGCTAAGCGAGCGCTTTACCATTTGCGCTACAACCCAATATTGCATTGTTCAATATTTCAATATTAAATTGAAATGATCATAAAATAAAGAGATATTTACTAATCCATGATCAATTGATGTCATGTTTTAATGTGTGGTCTGCAAAATGATGGTATATAAGAAGAATAATATTATCATCATTGTTGGGATTGAACCCCAACCACCCATTTTGAAGGTTTGTCTTCCAAAATATTTATCCAAAAACCTTAATCTGCCCAAGCCAGAGGAACTATATTGGTAAGTGGTTAGTTCTCAATACCATAAAGCTTCATCCATTGATATTTATGTTTTCTTTTTCAACTTTGGTAGTGTGGATAAAGGCTCTTTTATTGCTTGGAACACAAGGATTTTGTCACCCCCTTGGATATTAAATGAAAATCAATGCAACTTGGTTTTCATAAAGAGGACCTTTGCCTTTGTTACGTGATAGGGAAAATACGAGCTATATTTTTTACAATGGTGTGTGGAGTCACTTCCAGTAATATAACTATAATGCTAAATAAAAGCATAGCAATGGTGGCCACTCAAAAGCAGAGAATTGATGGCAACAACACGTTGGAGGAAAACTGTAGCAACAACTGGGAAGTGGACTCCAAGAAATTAAGCAAACTAGGGGAGATCCAAAGGTAAATCATGGTGGTAGTATGAGTTCCTTTGTGTATTACACTGCATGCAGGTTGCTGGGTGGAGTGAAGTGTTTGCGCACAATGCATTGAATGCAGATATATGCATGTGAGAACCTCTTCATTGACCACTGATAAATATGGTATACTAGGAACAAAGTGCTTATATATTGGACAAACTTTCCCCCGGGAGTGGAGCCTGTCAAATGGGTACCGTTGGATCCGACAGTGCCCATTTGATAGGCTCCCACGAGGAACAAGCTAACAGCTAAAATTGTTAGAATCACTTGCGATGAAGAAACCGAGAATGTGCATGAAACTTAGAAATAGTTAGACTGATACGAAAAATAATTGGACATGTTAATAATTTACATGTCATATGATCAATTAGATGAGAAGAGTGTTCACTCTTGGTTGAATTTGCAAATAACAAGGGACACCATCTCTTCAAATTGTAGCCCATTTGAAGCGCTTTGCAAAAGTTATGGGGATTCATAGGGAAAGTCATGTGACCTTTGCATAAATCTTAAAAATAGTTGTGTTGAAGATATTGATTTTAGGTTAATAGTAAATATCTCGTCAAAGCTAGATAGTTGTACTAACCTTATGCTTTGGCCCTTTGAAATCGTATAATCGATTAGTTTGGGGATTACAAATTAATTTCCTTAGTAATATTCTCTATTGTAAATTTGAAAAAAAATATTGGAAGTTTATATGTTATAATTTTTTAATGTAGTGTGTTTTTTTATTATTATTTTTATAATTTTTATTTTATTTTTAATGTCTCCATTCAAATAATTGCATAGCAGGAAAATTCCATCAATCCTACTAGTTCCCTAGGTTGGATGGAAACATTGGAAAGTTAATAAGTGAGTTAATAAATGGTGTTTAGATATTAGAATGAATAAATATTTATTTAATTGAGTTAATTAAATGAATGCAAGTAAAAATTGAAATGATTATGGAGAATGGAGACACATGGAGACTATGGGGCCCACTCAAGCTAGAATTCCTATGTTAAATGGCATCCTCCTCTTGCAATATCGAATCTATGGGAAGTCTAATGTTTTTGGATGGATTATAAGGTTAATATACTTGTCCATATACTTCATAGGTCGAATTTGGGATGAATTGTAACTTACATGGGGAGATGAAGAGCCAAATGGGAGTTTCTTGGACACTTGGCTAGATTCCCCTTACATTTATGACATCTACGACAGCAATGATGGAGATTCTATGAAAGTTATGACACAAGTCACATATGAAGGCTGAAATCTGACATATATGACATGTCAGGCCTGGATAGAGCATCTTAGAGAGCACTCATGGGAGTTGGAGAAGTCCAATGGGCTCCTACTCGAATTTGGGAGAAGAGGGAAGGTGAAGAGAGAGGCCACATGGCATAGCATGAGCAGCGACACCAATTCGACTTGGATTTGGTTTATGGATGTATTTAAAATCTTATAAGACCAATAATGTTTATAAAATTCAGGGATCATCCATGTGAAGGGACTTTTGATCATTTGTGAAAATTGTTATTGTGAATAGAGAGAGCTAGTGGATGACTGGTTCATGCCTTAGCCAATTTCGAGGGTGAAAGATTCTCATCCTAGTTGGTGTTTGACGAGGCCACTTAGGTATTTAAAGGAGCTTCAATGGATTCATAATTTATAGGTTCAAGCTATAGAAGCTTGTGGACATATCAAGTTCATCTTGTTCTTCCTTTCATCTCAAGTTTTCTCACCATATTTCAGCTCTATGGAGTGAGGCACACTTAGTGATCTATTCATCTCTTTGAGGGAGATTATATTGCTCCAATGTTTTTTATTATGATGTAAATGATGTGATATTTAATTTCAGAAATATATTAGGTATAAATTCCAAGAAATCTCATGTATTATTGCTCAATAATGAAGAAACAATGCCATTTCTCCACTACCTTGTTGTAAACTCTTGTAATCTTGATGGATTTGAATGGATGTATAAAATATTGATGATTTATGAATGAATGGACTGTAATTAACGTATATTATGGGTTTCATTTTCAGTATCTGATAATTTTTGGCCATTGGGTCAAATTTCATATCAATTGGAGCAAACTACACCTCATTTCCCCAAGGGTCCAAAACTAGTTTTTTATATCTGCTTGAAAGAAGTGATAACAACCACAGGAGGTCGATTGGTTATGCATATGAGTCTATGATAATGTATTATACACATTCCCTTCTTCAATTTAATAATTTTAGTGGTTTTCTGCACATTTGGGAAGCCATTTATACCACTTACCTCGGGGGGGATTTGAGCCCAAAATTGCCAGTAAAATCATCTATCGTGTTTAGAATGTAGTACAGACTTGCAGAAGTGATTGGAGGGCCATAATAAATTCCTGAAAATAATAATTAATTTATTATATCATTCATAAAACTTCTATGAATATTTGGTAGAAATTGGGTTCATTTGGAGACCAAGACACTAAAACTAGTCAAGAGCCAAAATTGTGAAAACATTGGAAAAGTGGGCAATTTGGTAAAAAATTAAAAAAGGGACATTAAAAGTGGTATCAAAGAATGGTCTTGGCACCCGATGGTGTTAAAAAGTAGTCAAATCAATAAACCACAACCCTTAGAATCTGAATTGGAAGGTGCTTGACTTATAGAAGAAGAACTAGAAGAAAAAATGTGCCTTTGACTAAAGCTATGGCTCACGAGGGAGAAGATTACACTAAGGAGAAAATGGAGTATATCAAACTTATAAAATCCCCATTTGAAGAAATATCCAATGAAATTACCCAACATATTCTATACATGACCCAACGGATAGCAAAAGGATTCGAATTGATGGCGACTCAAATGGGAAGCAAAGGGATAATAAGAGATAGTGGTAGTTCACAATCAACAGAAAATAAGACAATGGGTGAACACATTTTCTCACGAACATGACCTCATAATAGAACCCATTAATTTAAGAGCACACCAAGGCCTACTTCACCTAAATTTCTTATTCCCAAAGAAGAGACTAACATTCAATTTGAAATTGATACAATAACAAAAGAATGGGATGAATTCGATGAAGAGTGTAGGAGAAGTATAACATTTGAGCAGTAATTCACCAAGGGAAACACAATAAAAAAGGAGGAAAATAAGTCTCTACACCAAAACAAAGAATTGAAATGTTCCATAGGTAAAGTACCACTTCCTACTTTTGATGGTTCATCTCAAATTTCTGCTAATACTTGGGTGCAAAAATTGGACGTGTATTTTCAGCTGAATCCAATCGTCGAAGAAGATGCTTTAAAAATAGCTATTTTGCACTTGGATGGAGATTCCAATGAATGGTGGTTCCATGGACTGAAAAACTTGGGTCATGTTCAGGTTAAACATATGGGGAATTTGTTGACAGGGTATTAGAAAGGTTTGAGCAAAAAGATCCAGAATTGTCCTTCAAAGAACTAGAACAATTGAAGCAGGTAGGGACTCCTATTGAGTATATGCTAGAATTCCAAAGATTATCAATTAAGGTGGATAATGTATCTATGGGAAGGTTAGTATTGATGTTCAATGAAGGTTTGGAAGATCCCTTAAAATGTTTGCTCAAATCCCACAATCCTACTAACTTAAATGATGCAACGAGCTTGACTGGAGATCTTCAAAATGTGCTTCCTAGAACAAGATTTCCTCTCAAGCCTAACTTCAGATTTGAAAGAAATCCTTGGAAAAAGGATGCACCCGATAAGAAGTTTTGGCAGGGAGATACATATGAAAAGAATAATAAACAAGGGAAAAACAGGGATGAACTTTGAAGGAAAAAATTGTGCTTCACATGCTTCCAACCATGGACACCGGGGAATAAATGTGCCAAAGGAAAAGCTCAATACATAGAAGTATTTTTTGATAATGATGAGTATGAAGGGGGTATGGATGAAGAAGGGCACATTTCAGATCAAGAGTAGGCATATGAGACAACAGCTGAAGAAAAAAAACAAGAATAAAATCATCAATCACCGGACAAAGCAAGAATGGCAGTACTTTCAACAGTGCCTCGTTATCACACTATTTGATGCAAGGGTGTGGTATTGGGACAAAGAAATTCAGTTTTGGTAGATGGAGCTACACATAATTTCATTGATGCAAAGATGGTGGAGAAAATAAAGATACCAAGTGAACCATTCGATGTCTTCACAGTTGTCATTCCAGGTAACAACACAATGCAATGCAACACATGGGTTCCAAAGCTGCAAGTCACCATAGGTAACTATACTTTTGTTGATAATTTTTATGTGGTTGATGTTGCTGATACTAATTTAGTCTCGGGAGTGCAATGGATGTATTCTATAGGAGAGCATTCAGTAAATTATCAAATTCCTGAAATGAAATTTCAAGATTCAATAGGTGTACTAAGGGTTGTGAGAGGGAAGCACACTTACTCAAAACATGTAGTAAATTGCAATAGTATGAGATATATATTGAGGCATGGTGATATAGAATGGGATGATGAATGTTATATCACCTATCCCAAGCCAAAAATCAGAGTTTTTAAACACCCAAAGGAGATAGAGACACTTTTTCACAAATATGAAAAATTTTTCAGAGGTCTTGCACATGGAACATCTTTTTCTTGATAAACATGTCATTCCACTTGGAGAATTGCTAATGAATCACTGAAGTATGATGTACAACAACCATGTGTTTCTCATCGAGCTCATTCAATTGATTCAAACGGTCTTTTTGGGCTTCTTCTAAGTCCATTGTTTCTTCTAAATTAGTCCTCAACGTTTTAATCTCAAATTCAACAGGGAACACAACATTTTTCCCGTACACTAATCCATAAAGAGAGAACCCTGTGGTATTTCTCCATGTATTTCGATATGCCCATAGTGCTCCAAGAAGTATTTTTCCTTGATATGTTTCCACAAAGATCTGAACATGAACCTTGAAGGTGTAATGGATGATCGTTGATTGTTCTATCCTTGTGTACCAGCAGGCTGATACATCCAAATTTCCTGCAGTATCGGTTGCTTTCATAAATTCGTCACAAGTTAGCTCATTAGGAAACAAAATCATAATCACAAGTAAAACTCTAGGCATTAATAAAATAAAGCAGTAATAAATTATACCTTCTTGGAAACATGCTCTTCTTTAAGAAATATATCAAATTAGGCACATTAATAAGGGAAATCAGGGAAAGATAATCATGAAAGGAGTGAGCAAAAAGGGGCATTTTCAGTTCCCAACATTGGTTAGACTAGACACATGCATTGATGGTGTGGGAGGGTTTCCAGACTCAAACATGACTGACACTAACAATTCGAGCATCAAAAACCATATCTATAGATTAATTAATGTGCTGCATGGGGCCAATGTTGAAATTTTTTAAATTTGTTCTTACTTGGACTGCAATCTGGCATGGTTAGGCTAGACGCATGCATTGACGGTGTGGAAGGGTTTCCATATTCAAACATGACTAATACTAACAATCTAAGCATCAAAAAGCATACCTATAGAGTAATTAATGGGCTACATGGGGTCAATGTTGATTTTTTTAAAATTTGTGCTTGTTTGGACTGAAATGTGGCATGGTTAGACTAGACGCATGCATTGACAGTGTGGTAGGGTTTCCAGAATCAAACATGACTGACACTAACAATTCTAGCATAAAAAAACATACCTATAGATTAATTAATGTGTCGGACGGGCCCAACGTTGAATTTTTTAAATTTGTGCTTGTTTGGACTGCCATCTGGCATGGTTAGACTAGACACATGCATTGACGGTGTCAGAGGGTTTCCATACTCAAACGTGACTGACACTAACAATTTGAGCATCAAAAACCATATCTATAGATTAATTAATGTATTGCATGGGGCCAAAGTTATTTTTTTTAAATTTGTGCTTGCTTTGACTGAAATCTGGCATGGTTAGACTAGACACATGCATTGTTAGCGTGGGAAGGTTTCCATACTCAAACATGAATGACACTAACAATTGGAGCATAAAAAACCATACCTATAGATTAATTAATGTGGTGCACGAGGCCAATGTTGAAATTTCTTAAATTTGTGCTTTCTTGGACTGAATGGTTCCCTAATTTTCTCTCACCTATTTGAATGGTTGTGATTTCCTTGTGAAACCATGAAGAATGTCTACTAATCTCCTCTGATTAATGTGTGCAATCTCATTTCCCCATGACATTGGGGAAGCATGATGAATTTTATCACTTGGATAGATTGAAGATGGATTAAAAAATAAGAGTAAAATAACTCATCAAAAAGCGGGGCCAACGTTTTACGAGCATAAAAAAACCATACCTATACCTATTGTTTTTTACAATTGCGATGATGACGATTATGATGGGGATGGTGATGACGGTGATGATGATGATGATTATGATGATGACGATGATGATGAAGACCATAATGATCAAGATGAAAAAGAAGAAGAAGATGATGATGATAATGATGGTGATGGTGATGATATTACAACCCTTAAATTTTCTTGCAAGATTTTCCTTGAAAAAAGGTTACTTCATTATTTATGCTCCATCCCGAAGCAATATTTTATTAAGAAAGTTAAAATATGCAAATATTAACATTAAACTTATTCATAAACATAAGATAAATTTATTTATATTATTACTACATTAATACTTATTTAAATTCACAACATTAAAAAAATGGATTTTTAATGAATGCAAAAGAAAGGTTACTCCAATTCATTCTATAAATGGTAGTGGTTATAAGACATAGAGATTATATGACAAGGTTCATAGAATTCGGATTTGAAGTATTAGATGTTTTAGGGGTTAATGGTTAAATGGATTAATGAGTTTAGGTTCTATATGGACTAAAGGATTTAGAGGTTAGAAATTAAAGGTGTTATGGTGCATATAGCTTGGAGGTTATAAGTGTTAAGGACTTAAAGGTTATGGGGAATAAAAATTATATGGGCCACAGGGATTAAGAGATGATGAGGAATAAAAATTTCAACTTTAATGGTTATAATGGTTATTAATTATTATGGGTTATAGATTTAGAGTTGAAGTGTTTGAAGTTATAGGGATTAAGAGTTAAATGGATTAACAAGTCTAGGTGCTATATGGACTAAAGGATATATGGGTTATCAATTATAGGTGTTATGCCATACATAACTTGGAGGTTATAATTATTAAGGGTTATATTAATTCTAATGGTTACATGGATTAAGGGTTAGGGGGGATAAGCGATTATAAGGGTTAAAACTTATCGACATTAAGGTTTATAATATTTATTTCTTATATTAAGGGTTATAGTGATTAGGGGTGATAAAATGTAATGGATTAGAGATTATGGGTTACATGTGAGGGATTATAGTTTTTATGTGTTATAGTGTTATGGAGTAAGGGATTATAACGAGTAAGGGTCATATGTTAAATGTGTGACGTCTATGCGTGTATTCGCTGTTAGATGTTATAAGTGTCAACAACTAAGGGTTAACATTAAAAGTTATGGGTGGTAGGGGTTATGTATTCATGGTCATAAGTGTTCAATTTTGTAGGGATTTAAGATTATGTTAAGGGTTAGTGGTAAGGGGATATAGATGATAATGGTTATATGGCTTAGGTGTTAGTAATTAGATAAAGGATTATCCATGATAGTGGTTATGGCTATAATGGTTAGGTGTTGGGAATGATAAGGTTTAAGGAGAAAGGGTTATTCTTGATAATGATTATGGTGATGAGGATTGGGTATTGATGTTAGAGTTATAGAATTACACATGCTAGGGTTACTATCTTATATAGAATAAGCAAGATGTGTTATAGAGTGAAGTTATAATGTGTTTGTACTTAGAGTATATAACTCCAGGGTTAGGAATAAAGGGTTATTGTGGCTCATATATATGGGTTTTGAGGGTTATACATTATAGGGTTGATGGGTTAATGTAGGAGTTAATGGTTATATTAGGGTTTATAGGTGATATATGTTATTAGAATTAAATATTAGTTGTTATATGGTTTATATTAGGAGTACTTGGGTTGTGCATGATAATGGTTATAAGAGTTATCAATTATAGGGTCAAATGGCTTAGGGAAAACATGGGCTAGTGATCTTATAATGTGTTAAGAGTCACATGTGATAATGGTTGCATGGTTTAGGGTTTTTAGCCCATAAGTGTTACAGTTTATAGGGGTTATGCATTAAGAGTTAGAGGCTTTAAGGCTTACAAATAAGTAGTGTTAAGCTTTAAAAATTACATATATTAGGGGATATAGGTGTTTACATAAGTTCTATTAGAGGTTATAATTGTTAGGGGACAATATATGATTTAAAGATTAGCAATTACATGCAAACTATGCGAGTTAGGTGTTAGAGATTAGAACAGTTTGATTTATAATTTTATTGTTAATTATAATGGTTAAAGTTATAGCATTAGATGTAAGGGAATATAAATGTTAAGGGTCGATATGTAAAAGGGGTAAAGGTTATATTTCATGATGATAAAGGTTATATGTGTAAAGTTTATCCAACGAAATCCGTTGGATATCCGACATACCCATAATATTTATTATCCACAACAAATTTCGGGTGATTTATTTGCTTTATTTTCTTTTTGTTTCCAACATTAGGGTTTCTAGTTCCTTGAAGGAATTTCTAGTAAATTAAGTATAGTTATTTGGCCTAATTTCCAAATCTAAATATGACCACAATTTTACAAACATAGGCCAAAGATACCATTTGCAAGGTTTGGATTGTTGTTAAAAGACCCCATGCATTGTCCATGAGTCTTAGCAGTAAATGTTATAGCTCAATGCCTTTGATTTCAACCTCTAGCTATAGAATGATGGCAATTTTGTTTCTGACGATGAGGACAATGAGAATTTAATGACGATCATCTCTATGACGACGATGATGGTCACGATCACAACAACGACCGTGGTGGTGCAAACTACGATGATGCCAATGATTTTGTTATCGAAAACATCATCATTTTCACTGATGACGACGATGATGTTCTTGATGATGATGACGACGACGACGACGATGATGATAATGATTACACTCATTATCATGATGATGACAATGATGATAATAATGAAGATGGTTGTGATGACGATGATGATAATAATCATTGACACTGATGTTGTTAGCGTCGTCATCAGTACATTTTATTTTTCTAATCAAAATTTATTTAAAAAAACATTTAAAATAAAAAAATAAATAAAAAATACATAAAAAAATAATAATAAACAAATAACATAAATAAAAAATAAATAAATAAACAATACATTTAAAAATTAACTAATAAAGAAGTTACATAAAAGAATAACACATTTAAAACCAAAATAGTTCACTTACCTCCCCTCACGCGCTCGAAGAGAAACATTCCATCTCTTACCTCACCCGCGAACCAATCCCAGAGGTCGCAGATCAGAAGGTTGCAGAGGAGGTCGAGGTCCCAGAGGTTGCAGAGGAGGCCAAGGTCACGGAGGAATCGAAGGTCTCTAAGCATAGCCATAGAGGATCAAATGCCTCCCAAATCGATAAATCCCCTGCCATTTACCCTCATATTGCTTAGTATATTTCAAAGGGTTTGTTGAAATTGTCCATTTACCCTTAGATTCCTTGGTTTATAAAACAAATTTTATTCCATAACCTGAATTTTATGCCATAACCCAAATTTTATCTAGGTAATGAAACATTTGTAGGGCCTAATGCACCCCGTTAATCATGAGCACACTCTACATTGGCATTATACAAGAATTTCTGTTGCACCTAGGATTGTTATGTATTCTAGTAGTCAAGATTTTCAAACAGGAATATGCAATTACTAAGTTTGGTGTGTTGCATTCATACTTGGAGTGTGTTCATCCTGGATAAGACCCTGAAATGACCATGGAAGCCTAAAGAAAATGCTTCAAGGGTAAAGAAGCAAATTTATGCTTTCGAGTAAACATTTGACATTCCTTGAAGACTTGTACATGTACTTTAGTATTTACTTAAATTTTCAGGCTAAATTCTATTTTGATAGGTGAAGCAAACATGGAATTGCTCGATTATCGGATATGAAGCATATGCACCTTATTTCATGTGTATTTGTTGCTTTAACAGACCAAATTATCTTTTCTATTGATAAATAAACAATTTGTTTATTTTATATTTTGATTACATGTTAATGAATATTAATTGAACATAGTGACCTAATTGGTACTGTTAAAGGACTACAAATTACTTTAACACACTTAACTAACTGGTAGTGTAAAAAGGGAAAGTTGAAAGAGATGAAAATTATGTTTTATTACTGTTTAGTTTTAGTACTTGTTTATTAAATGAAAATTTTGAATTAAAGTATATTGATTTTTTATTAATCTACGTAAAACCCTGGCTATATGGAAAAATTAACATATACGAGTTGTGGTTCATCCATAAATCCATAGATCACGACACATGCCCTAGGGAAGGAAATTTCCATGATTAACATATGGGATATATGTTGAGCTTTAGGTCACCAAGGATGTTCCTCTAGAACTATGGTAAGCTTCAAATCTAAAAAATAAGGTTTTAAGACAACAACATTGTTTCTATGGATGGTTGACTATGCATAGGGCCTCAGAGCATGACATAATCCTACTAAAAGAGTTTTCAACCAATGAATGCCATTTGGGATCCATGGGATGCCTTTAATTCTAATTTCATTTGTTAGGGGTAGTATAGATGGTTTGTTTCCCCTCAGGGTAATATAGATGGATTGTTTCTCCTACATGGAAAATTATTGGCTAATAGTTTCTCCTTTGGGTTGCTTCTCTTTTTAAAAGGTGTAGTGTCCACATTCTACTACATTTCTAGTTATTTGTTACATGGATTAAGTTTATCTTTTTTCTATTGGTGGGGCCATTTGGAAAACATGCAAGTGCTGCAAATATCTCAAGTTAATTGCTAGTGAGGGTCGGGTTTCTGCTTGGTCGACGATAATAACAAAAAATCACAGTTCCATATGCTCAGGTTACTCATTGCTTTCAATTTCTTAACTTTGCAATCTAAAAATAGGCTTTACTGCTGCATAATTTCAATCAAATCAATTATAAATCCATGAGACATTCCATTTGGATGGTATCATTAACCCTAAAATAGGATACATGCCAAATTATAATGTTTGGTGCACCGAGGTAGGGTTTTCTCACCCTAAAGAGGGTTTGGGACCAAACTTTGATGGATTGGGTCCTAAATGAAACACTTATATGAACCACAAGCCATGAGCTAGGCTCCAAACCACAAGATAGACTCTCCAAGTGAAAAGTGTGTCTTGATAGTTGGATCTAGACCCATTCTAAGATTTGGCACACCAAAGAAAGGCCTCCTCACCCAAGACATGTTTGAGGCCAAATTTCAATTGCTTAGGCCCTAAAATAACTACTTCTTATTCAGATAATAAATGAATGAAGGCTTGGACCACAATACAAGCCAATCATAAGGAATATTTGGGATGTGAGCCGGATCTGATAATAATTTGGATATTTGGTAAACTAAGGAAGGTTCTCCTTTCTCCAAACCTTTTTTGAGCTTCCATCTCTTTGACAGGTCAAATAAGACGGTAGTTACAAGGAGCTATTTCATATAAGAGGTAGCTACAAGGAGCTATTGCATATATTTGACCTATTTCAAACTATGTCTTAAATAGTTTAAAAACACATAGGCTTGAAATTTTAATGATTCCTTCTTATACGAACTTGAAGCATTAAAAATAAATGTTTGGCCATTTTTTCCAATTTTGAACATGCAAGACAATTAAAGGAAAAATACCTTACTAATCAACATATGCATTTTCAAGCTTGAGAATTGATAACTATGTATGATGATAGTGGACAATGCATTCCTTAATGCCTTCTAATTTTCTAATATGAATTATGCATACAGAGCAAGGTCATATTTGAACTTTTTTCCCATGGTGCAGGTAGAATCAAACAGGTATTTGTCAGATATTTCTTCCTTGAGCAAGGAGAGTTCAATAAGACTAGATGAAAGTGAGCCATCTAGCAGGTCTACAAGATTTATATCAACTAGATTTCAAAAGACCAGAAGAAAATTCCATAAACACATGGAATTTTTTCTCGTTGAAGGGGGGTCATGTTCCTATGTTGACGAGACAAGGTGACATCAAGGTTTCCTTGAGGTACAAACATATAGTGAAACAATGGGTACCCAAGGATCTTCGTCAACTAAACACAGATTTTTGTGTGAACAAGAGGATATATCGAATTGCACCATCATCATTTACAACTGAAAGAAAAATATCAAAATAACGGAGCAACATTGTACATTGACGGAAGGCCAAAAGCCACATGAAATGTTGCGGGGTTTATAAATAGTACACAACCCGGGTCTACAATTAAGAAACCCAAATGCATATTTGAGGGGCATGAAGGAAACTATGTTTTTGTATGTGCCATTAAATCAATAGTTTCAGGGGAAGAGTTTCTTATTAATTACAATTTGAATCGAGTATATACAAACATGGTTACTATGGGAGTGGTACATCTAACAATTTACCCATCATTTTATTAATTAATTTAACATCTTAAGGATTTTTTGTTAGTCTATTGTTATAATTTTGTTTAATTTTTCTATATTTACTTCGTAGGGTAGTGATAGGGGCAAGTCCCGAAAAGCTGGTCAGAGGAGTACAACTTCCTCGAGGCAACATGTATACATCTTTGTAATAATACAAATATAATTTGAAAAATTAGTTTTTTTGCTATGTTTTTTCATGAGTATATTCGTTTGGTTTATATAATGTTATTTGTATATTTTTTTGCAGAGTGTTGATCGAGGAAGCTACCCAACTGTTGATCAGACTACAATATCATCGAGGAAACAGGTAGACCTGATTGTAATTATATAATTTAAATACGTTAAAATGTTTTGTTATTATGTTGTTTTCATGAGTATTTTGGTTTCATTTGGAAATTTTTTTATATGATTTTGAAGCAAGGTGCTGTAAGGGGAACTTCACTAGCAGTAGATGATACCGGACTTGCCTCGAGGTAGAGGTATACATCGATGAAATCGTATAAATTTAATATGAACAAAAATTTTAGTTGTTATGTTTTTTTATGAGTATATTCGATTCATTTAGATAATGCTATCTATATACTTGTTGTAGAGTGTTGATCGGGGAAACCACCCGATTGTTGATCACATGACAACAGACTTGATGCAACATATATACCTGATTGTAATTGTACAATTTAAATACGTCAAAATGTTTTCTTATTATGTTGTTACCATGAGTATTTTGGTTTCGTTTAGATAAAATTTTCTATGTTTTTTATGCAGGGTGTTGTAAGGGGAACCTACTTATTAGTAGATTGGGGCAGGTGTAATATCTCGATTTTGACCCCATTGCATTAAAATTGTACATGATGTAAATATCGTTATTTAATCATGGAGAGGAGCTCAAGGCCAAGGCCCCACCATGTATTTAGCGTTTTATGTACCGGCAATTAAAATCGATACATATGGTTCTCGTGCTAGCCAGGCACATTATAAATTGAGACATCATGTAAATATGCAATTTAATAAAATACCCATAACTAGCTATGCAATAAATAGATGGGGGCATGATTTCACAAGGAACAGGGAGGGGAATTATTCAAACCCCTGAGCCAATAGTGTAAAGCCAAATGTCAGCGAGAGAACCCATAAAACTCTCAACTACATTTTTGTCTTATGCACCCAATCATTTAATTCTTCTAGAAGTTGGTTGAGGCAGTTAATGCCTTGGGAATGGAAAGGTACGAAGACAAAATTTGTTTTGGGGAAAGCCATCATCTTCGAAAATTGTGATTTTGCTTATGGGGCAAGAAAACACCCACAAATGTCTTCCCATTCCATTCTTCACTCACGTTTTTCATTTCATCACCCATGCATTTCTCTTCCTCACGCATCTGTAGAAACATGGGGCATTTCCCTCTTGTTTTTCCTGCATTTTCTTCATTTCGCCATGGTTGGAAGCCCGTTTTTGTATTGCTTAGTGGTTGGGAAGGATGGATTCATTATTTGGGTGTGTATGGAGGTAATTTTTTCTCTTGTAACATCCATGAACATTTCCTGAAATCATATTTTCTCTCCCATTTATTTCCCCATCTTCAATTTCGTTTTTGGTTGCCAAAACGTTTTTCTTCATGCCCAAAACTTGAGTTTTGTTGTTATGTGCATCCTTGTTTTGGTTTGAAAGACTTAGGAGTGGAAGAGGCCTAGAATTAGCTTGTTAAATGTAGTGAAGAGAGGAACCTCATAGAAATATCAAGAGGGGCTGGCTATTCTTCTATGCACACCCTGGAGAGAAATTGAAGGGAAGGTATGGCTTGAGGGACTGTGTAGCAGTGAAGGGGATACTTCCTTGTGTTGGGTGTCTAGGTGTTGTGGAGGCCAAGCTAGATAGATCTTGTGCAGGTGTCCATAGTTCTGTGGTTGAGCTCACTATCTTAGCAATTCTTCCTTTCCACTGCCTTAGCATCCTGATAAACCCAATTGTAGATTGGCTTGGATGAACCTTGGGGTGTTTTTGGCTACGTGTGAACCTGCTGTTCGCTAGTTCCTTGTGGAAATCATTCCAACTTGGGGGTGGTAGTTGTGCTAATATATTGATGAGCACAACTGGCCTATGGTTGGGTGGAATGTTTCAACGACATAGCTAGTTGTGAGACAACTCATTTTCAAGATAAGTTCTCTCTTGTATTTATCCTGCAATGTATTTTTTTTTATGAATTATTATGAGCATATTGAATGTGTTGAAAGAGATTTGATTCTGATGTATCATGATTGCATTTTGCATCTACATATGTATTTTTATTTCAATGCATATTTTTTTTATGTTCATGGGGCTAGATCCCCAATTATGAGAGACAGATCATGTAGAGTGGCGTCCTCTCTCTCTGGGAGAGTAGAGGGGAGGGGATGTGATAGCAGGTCCCCAACAGCTGGTCAAAGGAGTAAAACTTCCTCGAGGTAGCATGTATACATCTTTGTGATAGTACAAATATAATTTGAAAAAATAGTTTTTTTGTTGTGTTTTTTCCTGAGGATATTCATTTGGTTTATATAATATTATTTTTATATTTGTTGTAGAGTGTTGACTGGGGAAACCACCCGACTATTGATCAGATTGCATCAACCTTGTGGAAATAGCTAGAACTAATTGTAATTGTACAATTTAAATAAATCATAATGTTTTCTTATTATGTTGTTTCCATGAGTATTTTGGTTTCGTTTGGATAATTTTTCCTATGTTTTTGATGAAGGGTGCTGTAAGGGGCACCTCCCTACCAGTAGATGATACCAGACCTGCCTCGAGGCAACATGTATACATTGATGCAATTGTAAAAATGTAATATGAACAATTTTTTGTTGTTGTTGTGTTTTTTCATGAGTATATTCGATTCATGTAGATAATGTTATCTATATACTTGCTGCAGAGTGTTGAGCAGGAAAACCACCCGACTGTTGATCAGACGAAAAAAGACTCAGGGAAATAGGTATACTTGACTGTAATTGTACAATTCAAATACGTGAAAATGTTTTCTTATTATGTTGTTACTGTGAGTATTTTGGTTTCGTTTAGATAATTTTTTCTATGTTTTTGATGTAGGGTGTTGTAAGGGGAACCTCCCTATTAGTAGATCAGGGTATGTCCCTTATAACCATTGATTCGATGAGTAGAAAATCCTCGAGGCAACAGGTATAATTCATTGGAATTGTGCAAATATAATATGGAGCATAATATTTTTTTGTATGTCTTTTTCGTGTGTATATTGGTTTCATATTGATAATGTTTTCTACTTCCTTTTGGAAGGGGGATGACCGGGGCAAGTCCCCAGCTGTGGATCGGGCGACACCAACATCGAGGAATTAGGTAAACCTAATTGTGATTTTATGAATCTATCATGATCGATATTTTTTTTAATATACTTTTTTACGCAGTCTATTGCTTTCACATCAGTAATGTTTTATATATTTTTGTTGCAGACCATTGATTCAGCGTATCGAATAACGTCAAAGAAATCAATAGCTTTTGATGTGGATGATTTGATGTACGGGGATGTCATTGGTTCTTCTCTAGAACCAATTAATATGATAGAGAAGACCTTAAGAAAAATTAATGATGATATTCTTCGTCTGCTATTCATTCAACCACAAACATATGAGATTAGCACCAAGGTTGATGTTTTGGTAAAGAGAGTGCATTCCTTGAAAGTAAGTTGCAGAATCTTGAATCATAATATAAATTCATTTAGTACTTCATAATTTTTACTTGTATATGATGGTGAACTTATAAAATATGGTTTGCATTTAAAGGATTTTCTACAACCACACACTAGTGGTCAAGGCGGTGTTGGACCTAGTGATGCTCGTGGAGAGTCGTCACATGAGAAAATGAATCCACGTACATATCATGTACCTCTGTTGTCTACTGAAAATTTAGAAAGACGTTTCATGACACCCCCAAGGCCAGCTGTGAGTGCACCTACTAGTGACTGAAGCACACCAGATCATGCAGAAGAAGGGGTCGATGCAGATCCTGCTAGTATTGATATTGATGAATCAACATTTGCTGGATCTTCCCATGTCACTAGCACAAGTACAATACATACACCATTGTTGGTGGACAAAGAGATCATTCCAATAAAGATAGAGAAGATCCCAGGTAATTACTATGTATTGTTCAAGTTAGTGTTTATAATTTGATTGTAATATATCGACAAAACATTGTATTTCGATCGTTTTGCAGGAAATGATGTTTTTTATAAACATACAAATGATTTTTCCTTGGAGATATTTGGGCCCACCATCTGCACAAGGTGGGATAAACAAACTAAAAATTTAAAAGATGATCTCACTAATTGGCTGGTTGGCCTATTCGAAAATGAGACCTTTAATAGATCCGTGGTCCTAAATAAGAGGAAAACATATGAAGATTGTCTGGGACCAATATAGGGTTCACCTAGAAAGGAACCCTAGGTATGAGCACCCTCCGATGATTCCATCTAAAGAGTGGAAATCCATAGTGGAATATGGAAAGGAGAGGGATATGAGAAAAGAAGGAAAGCTACCACCAGGAACATGGAGGTATGCAATACTTTCCACAAAGTAATTCTAAAACTTATTGTTATTAATTTATATATTAAATTTGAAACATCTAATGTATTTAAACACTTTCATAAGTTATCTAACACATCAAAGGCCACAAAGGAAAGACAAGAAAAAATTGTTCAGTACAAGCTTAGGCCCGATGGTTATTCGAATTTGGCGGCACGAATTGTAAGTATCGAAAAACCAATAATGCATCCAAATAATAAATTGCAATTTTTTTTTCTTCGTTTTATTGCGCCACAAAAGGTAAATTCATGACGTTAGGAAAATATGCAGGCTGACCAATTCAAGGAAGTTCCCACTGAGGAAGACTTGAAGATTGAATTCCAGCACATCTTTGGAGTTGTTGTTGAACTCCGAAAAATCTTGTCTAGGAAAATAAAGTCTTCTGGTGATCCATCTTGTGCACATGTATATAAAATATATATAGTTTAATGAAGATTTATTAATTGTGCATTGTATTCATTATAAATAATCGCCCTAACATATTGACTCTGTTTTGAGTAGGAAAGAAACAATCCAATCAATATCGAGGATGGACAACAACCAATCCATTCAAGATCATGCTTCGAATACTGATAATGAATTTATTCATATGCTACGATTTTAAATATTGCATTGTAGATTGTGAACATTAATTGTACTTTTCCATGTTTCAATTGGAGAGCATGTAGAGGGTCACACTGTACATATTGAGCCTATACATGAATATGAAGTACATGATGTGGCCACATCAGGTACAAAAACACCTTTGTAAATTTTTTTAAATGAAATACTTGTCATTATAAGACTAGAATATATCAATGTAACATTTTCAAATTATTCCAGCAAACCCGGACCCCTTGCTGCAAAATCCACATCGTGAGTACTCTACTAGGCAGTCACAACGAAAATTTGATGAACCACCAAGAGCTAAACAACAAGTTCTAGACGATGAGTTTCTTGATGATTTTGTAAAGTGAAAAAAATAGAAAGAAGTGATTGAAGAAATACTGTGAAGTTATTTTTGATAATATAATGTCATGAGTATTTTTTCCCCTACTGAATGAATGAATGGTTTAATGAATGTTATCTTTTATTGAGTAAATGGTAAATGTTTCTTTATGATGAAATATGCATGTTTGCACATAATTGTTTTTCAAGTACATGCATTGGTTATGGGGAATTGAGAGTGATGTGAGGGGGAAAGGGGCCATAAGAGATTCCACCTTCATGTGGCTGGTCCTATTCAGTGGATACTATTAAATTATTCTTGAAACAAAGAGGAGCTCAATGGATGGATACAATGGTGCCTTTCTAAACCCCACTCACGTTTCATCTAAATTTTCAC
Organism: Pseudotsuga menziesii; assembly: GCA_001517045.1. Lineage (NCBI taxonomy): Eukaryota > Viridiplantae > Streptophyta > Pinopsida > Pinales > Pinaceae > Pseudotsuga > Pseudotsuga menziesii. Next base: position 152,095 of record LPNX010271351.1, on the reverse strand, counting down.
AATTTCCTGGGCTTGTTATGAAAATAAATCATCTTATCCTACTTTCCAAACCTATGATAAGGTAAGGAATTATCCATTTCTCACTTACTTATGACAATTTGAGAAAAGGTAAAATCAAATGAAAGTAAGGACCAACAATATATACATAAGCAAGCAATGCTTACATAGTGATATTTTTCATATAGAATTCGTTGAAATCTAGTTCCACAAACCTATTTATGTTCAAGATCCATTTTCATTTGCAAGACATAGTGGATCCTACAGATCTCTGCACATCTTATCTCTTTCCCCACAATTGTTAGAATGTCCTTGTATATTCATGAAAATGCGAGTCCTTAGGTTTGCAGTATTCTTGATATTTTTGCAAGAATGAAGTTTTCATATCGTCCCAAGTCCTGATAGTGAATTCTCCTAATCCCACGAACCATCTCAAGGAAGAATCTTTTAGTGTAGTGGGAAAGAGTTTTAGTTTGTGAGCATCTTGTAGATAATTATAGATCCTACAAAGGATATTAAACTCAAACAGGAATGTGTTCGGGTCCTCATTACTTTTTCCATAGAAAGTAGGTAAGGAGGAAGGAGTGATGTTCTTCATAGTTACATCCAACATTGTGTCTAAAAGAGGGAACCTGAAGGTAGCCTCAGTTCAATTTTCCCCTTCCCCTTCGTCATTTATAACTTCATCGTTATCTTCATTTTCTCCCTGTCTTTCCATATAAGCTGGATTCTTAACGTAAATATACCTAGGAGGCTCCTTTCGAGGTGATAATGGGGCATCCTAACGTTCTTTTTAGGGAGAGATCTTCCTCTAATTAACCGTGTTTTTATTGAATCCTAAAGGGATAGTAGGTTCTACTGTGGAAGTTTCAATTTGTGAGATAACTGGATCTACGGAGGTTCCAAAGAGAGATTTTACCTGGGCAGGATCAACAAAGTCAACGAAGTTTGGATCTCCTACTAGTGAAAAAGTTGTGTTATTTGGAATCAAGACTAGTGGAGGGTTAGAGATATCTACTGGCTGATCCTCTTGAACTTCCTCAAGAATGAGGTCCTTAGGACCCCCTGCCAAGGTTCCTTCTGCTTCTATGAATTCCCCGGTAATATCTCTTGAGAGAGTCTCCTTAGGTTTCAGGGTAGAACTACTTCCTATATGCGTCTTTCGATACCCTTATGTTGAGTTAGTGGTTGGGGTATTACGTCCCCTGTGAAAGTTAGTAGGAATTTCAATAAGTTTTCATATCTTAACAAATCCACCCTGAGGATCTCTAAGTCTGCTCATGAAAAACTTTAAACTAAGGAAAACCTATGTTGCTACTGTTGCTAGATTTGGGGGTGCCTGTTATAACAGATGTGCAGGTTCTTACCTCTCGTGTTACCTCTTCCCAGCCACCAACCTACTCTAAGCTTCATGCGAAATTATATCTATTCTACCTTGCAGAACAAATCCCCGGCAACGAAAACAAAATGTTTGGGTGTTATAACGTCTAGATTAATTCACCTAATATTTAATTATCGATCGGGGTTGGTGGGGTTAGAGTTGACACAAAATATATGCAAAGGTAGAGGGGTTCCTATGGTGTCATGGAAATATTCTAACAAACAAAAGATCGAAAGATCTTTCAAAATGAAAAACCGAGTCAAACTCCTAAGAATTCAATTATTGAGGTAATTAAATGAAAGAAATATTAAACTAAATAATTGTCAATTTATTTTATAAGTAAATAACTTTAAACTGAAAATGTTACTTTCAACAACTAACTTTTCGAATGGGAAACTAAGATGCAAGGAAGACCTAACTAATAAGAAAGTAGAAAACTTAATAAAATAAGCAAGGAGAAAACTTATTAAATAAAATTAAATAAAATGAAACATGTATAAAACTTAATAGGAATATCTCTGAATTCTGTCCTACAAGTCTCTTTCAATAATCACACAATGAAAAAGGAATAACCTGAAAACATACTAAGGATAACACATATAATACTGAATTTTACATGCAAACGGATAAATCAATCCAAAAGCATAAACACAAAACAATACATCATTAAAGAGAAATCATAAACAAACTCAAGAAACAAAAAATGAAATAGCTTAACACATATTCAAGGTGAAAAGAAGTAAGGTAAATATTAATAAATAACCTAAAACAATCCAGTTTAACTTTAATGTTAAATAGAACTATCATCTAACTATCTTAGTCAAAGCATATTTCAAACATTAAAGAAACAAAACTGAAAACAATCTCAAAACACATAAAAAAACACTAAAAACGAAACTATGGGCTGAATGACAGACTGAACTGTAGGTCTGAAAAGGGTGACCGAATGACAGTTTAAATAGGTTATCCGAATGACACTCTGCACAGTTAAAATTATAGAAATGAACTTAAATGATCTAATCTCCATCTGAATTCATGCAGATATAAATATAATGCATAAAGACAGTAAGTAAACATAGTTATTAAGCAAATTTAAAAGTGAAATAAACTTAAACAAATTCATGAAAATAAAGAAATCATTAAGAAATAAACTAGAATTTAAATTGCATAACTCATAACATAAAGGAAATAAACAAAGCTGAACCTATTTAACTTGATAAAAGCAATCTATTCTATTTCTTGTAAATAAACTGAACAATAAATTGTAAATAAAATGATTGAAAGTAAATTAAAACAAACTATGTGCACAGAAAACTATTTAATTTCAGAAATAAAATGCATTACAGGAAAATGAAATAATAAAACAAACTGTAAATTAAACTAACTACAATAGAAAAGATGAAAGAAATAAACAAGAAAAGAAACCTCTGGTTGATGAGGGGCCCTCTCAGCAATAAGGGGTGATGCCTAGCTAACGCTTACTCAAACACAATCATAAACAACAAAGCATATAGCTCTTTATTTAAACAATGGAACAGAAATACTGAATTCTTCTCCAAAAACAATTGTCTAACAAATAAAATGATCAACTCTCTAACTTTGCACAAGGAGGTGTTTATATACAACGTTTACAGGGATGAGCAAGTCTACCCTTTAGTGGTCGAATTCTCTCTAAATTTAGTCAACCATAAAGGCGTCTAATTGATAAAACTAAAATGCATAGGATCTTCCTTCTTCAGCTCGCGTTAGCTCTCTTCATTGGATGGTGTAACACACATGCTCCCTCTCCATTATAAACGGTTCTCAGATGTGGCGCACAGCTCCTCCCTTAGTGCAACAGGTGGAGTGGTGGAAAGCAAAGGAGAGCGCACGACGAGTCTTCTAGAACACAGGTTAAATACATCAACCCAACGCGTGGACTGTTGGTGAGGTGTCGAAGAAGGAGGCTGTAGGCTGGCGGATCATCTAGAAGCGGGCTTCATTACTCAAACACATGGACAACAAGTCATTTGTAGAACTATTTCAACGTTTTAATGCCTGGAATCGGTTATCAATAGCGCACAGTCTGGTTAGTGTTCTGGATGGAAAGATGGACAACGAGCTGGACCGTGAGTTGGATATGTGGGCACAGATCTAGGATGAATGCAATGTCTGTTTGTTAGTGCGCTTAAGGATTATGGTCTGCAGTAATAATATTTAAATGCTTAGAAACCTGCTAACGAGTTTCGCGCAACGAGTTGGACACACTGTGCGCATGGCAAGCTGAATGCTTGCTTGTTGTTAATTCATCCAAAAATATTATATAACTTGCAAACAAATATAGAAATCAATTAATATATCAAATGTGCTTCAATAATGTCAATTTTAATCAATAAAATCATAAAATGATAATAATAAATGGATTTTATATAAACCTTAAATTCATACATACCTGGGATGAATAGTGATCTGCGTGACATAAAATATGCAAAAATATAATAAAACATATGTTTAAATAAGTAATTTAACTGCAAAAAATGATAACAAATCTAGGATCAACAGATCTTCTCTCGTATCCTCTTGTTCTGATCGTAGTAGGGTTCTCCTCAGTCCTTTGCCTCTTCTCTTGTCAAAACCTTGCTCCACTTTGCAGAAGACCACGTCCTTCCTCGACTTCTCTCATATTCTCATTGTAACTCCCATCCATCTACCCTGTATCATTCCATCCAACCCTCATCTCCACGGTACCCGCAGCCTCCGCACACCAGGGCTCTACATGTCAGAGTTCATCTTCAATAAGCATTTTTCACAGATGAGCATCTTAATCGACAATTGCAAAGAGAACAAAAACCTACCTCTTGGTCCTTTGAAGAACTCCCTTTCTACGTCACTTTAAGACTTGACTATGTCGACTGTGGACTCAGTGATGTATCCTTCCAAGATGCTGTGAAGCCACACTTCGGTAGCCCTCGATGCTCGGTTTTCTACCTCTTGTAGCTGCTAGATCAACTTCAGGGTCCAATAAGTGGGTTCTCCTCCTTGAAAATTTGTTTTCTGATAGGTCAACTGTACCAACCACTCATACAAGATGATCAAAAACTTAGAGAATAAGTATTCATGGAGATCGAAATAGGGATACCTTCCTAAACACTTTTCTGTCGTTAATCCAGGGTTCTTATTTTCTTCTGCTTTGAATTCTCGAGACTTCTGGTCGAACCAATCTTGGATCTCCGGTCTTATCAGATGCCACAACATATCCTTCTTCTCCTCTCACTACGGTCCTGACAACAAAACCATTTGTTGACACAGACCTGTCAACAGGGGTTCACTCTATGTCGACACCCTTAACTCAACGATCTCCCTGAGCACCGGCCCAGACAGGTTTTACCCTGTCCAACAAAACCTGCGAAGCAGAGGTCTCACCTTAGGTGTTCAAGGGAGAATTGTCAGAACCAGGTTTATGCAGTAAGAAGGAGGAGTGTGGATCTATTGTCTATCTATCACAACATTACTTTAGAGATTCATAAATAGGTTTATTATCGTAGACCCATACCATTAATCATCATATCACATTAACATATTAAGATCGCAACAAGATAATTACTTAGAAACAGTTTATCACCACAACATGCTTTCAAACACAAAAGCATTGCATCATTCAGACAGAACCATCAGAATGTGGTATTGGTTCATTCACATTGCATCACTGGGAAAACAGGAAAAGAAAAATACATAAAAACACAATGTTTCCATCAAAACTCCATCATATCGTATTACTTCCGCATCAAAACAAGTTCTAAAGATCATCTCCACAGTTGCGACAAAATAAACAACAATATTATGTAGACTACAATTTAGCATAAGATCGTTACATTCATCCCTTCATTGATTGATCTAAATATTCTCCAAAATATCCACACAAAGATATCCTCAACATTACAATCCTATTTCATTTATAGGCTTGTGCCTTTTACAAAATCGTCCACTTTGATCAACTTCCTAACTACTTTGGACCAAAAACTACAAGATAATGACCAATTCCTACAAAATTATGACCAAGCCGACTCTTTGTTGACTTTACCGCCTTGCATGCCATATTTCACCCTTGTGCATCACCCTTGGTGCTACGTAACTTAGATCCATCAAACCACCCGCCAATAATAACATATATTAACATTAATTTGATATGAGAAATGCGGAGATTAGTACCAACTGTATACCAACAAGGGTGGGAGAAACAAGGAGGGAGATTTGAATACCACATAAAGGGATCCCTAAGGGTGGCATTCAAGAGAGTGATCAAATATACGATGCATCATTAATAGTGAGGAGTCGTCTCTAATAGATTCCTACTTGAGATAACAATATAGGAAGGATAAGAAAGAAAGAGAAGTGAGACATTCCTTGAGAATTTGAGTAATAAGGAAAAGGGAAGACAAAGAGAGTGGATGAGAGAACGAGAGGTTACGAGGGAATCAAAAGAAGAATAAAGCATAAGAGTATTGTATAACACCAAGGAAGGAGATGGCTAGTTCTAAAAATGAGGGGTCCAATCTAGCCCCATAAAGATCCCATATATGTCGAGGATTCATTAAACTTGGTAAAACCATAATAAAATATATGAATCTTAGAAAATTTATATAAAACTATTGGTTGAAGGATAAGTAAAAGGACAATAGTTGGAGAATAAAAGGGAAGAAGATAATGATCGGAAAAGGTTTCAAGGTATCATATTTTCAAGACAAAGGTGGAAAAGAGAAGGGAAATGAAGAAATGAAGTAATTTAGGTGGTCAACCACTCATTAGTTTTCATATTTCCAAGAGAAGGCTTGATATCTATTCCTTAGAGAGTCATGTTGAGAGATCCTATGAAGTAATAATATTTTGAAGGGATTCTAAAGGAATTGCACTCCATGCTTTTGATGGGGGGAGTGTACCAAAGGATTCTAATATAACACAAAGTTTGGAATAAGGTGTGGTATCGATAGGTTGAGAAAGGAGAGATTGTCTCAAAGAAGTGTTATATTTATATTTACCATCTTATTTAATAAGCACAAATTGAAAAAAATTCAATGTTGGCACCATTCACATGCCACTTATTATATGCGAGTTCAAGTACATGATCAACACGCGTGGCTTATTTTTGGGGCATGGGTTATGAAACAACCAAATATTTGATCATATATATTGATAAAGGAATTAGGATTCATATGGAAATATGTTGTTTTATTTTTGAATTGTTTGTGTGAGTCATGTTTGTGTCTTGAAACCCTCCCATAACATCAAAACATGTGTCTAGTCTAACCATGTTAAATTTTAGTCCATACAAGCACAAATTGACAAAAATTCAATGTTGGCCACATTCACGTCACTTATTCATATGTGGGGTCAGGTACATGATTAGATGGAATGCCTTATTTTTGGGTTATGAAATAACCAAATATTTGATCATATATATTCATAGAGGAATCATGATTCATATGGAAATTTGTTGTTAGATTATGTATTTCATCTCCTTTACATTTATTCTATAAGTTTGTTGTTTGATTGTCAAATTGTTTGCATGAGTCATATTTTAGTCTCTAAACCCTCGTATACTATCAACACATGCGTCTAGTATAACCAAGTTAAATTTCAGTCCATACAAGCACAAATTGAAAAAATTTGAACATTGGCCCCATTCACATGCCACTTATTATATGCGGGGTCAAGTACATGATTAGCTGGCATGCCTTATTTTTGGGTTATGAAGTATCATATAATAATGAAGGTGAAATAAGCATATCCTGTGCATTACCTTATCGAGTTTCTCTTTGTTTTGAGTACAATTTAATATTCTCTATTGAATAGGGACAACCATGTGAAGGTGGACGCTCATATGTACACCCACCCATTCACATCACTCTCAATTCCCCATATCTTGAAAAAAAAATATACTAGAAAATAAATGAATGTGTTTTTTGTCGTAATTAAGAAAAAATATATCCCACAACATATCTCGACATACAAAATGGAATAAAACTTAAGAACAATTAATTACGAACTATTACAAGTCAAAAAATCTATCATTAAATCAATATAGAATAGATATAACTGCATATATCATACACTTCAATGTCATTGATCATTTTATTCATTAAAGTACACATCTGTATAATCCAAACCTTATTCAACATTGTAAGGATTGGCCATATCATCATCCTCATCGATTTCAATTTCGATAATGTCATCGTCGATATTATCTTCATGAACATTTTCTCCTACATCACCTGGTTCAAGTTTTTTGACATCTTCCCGAGGCACATGCTCATCTAACAGTTGATCCTCCACATGATCATATTCTTATTCAATAGCCTCTTATCCCTCTACATCATACTTTACCTACCTTCCTCTTGGATAATTTATAACAACCAATGAAAACCCCCCACTACCTGGAACCTCTGAGTAAAATTTCTGTTCCAACTGGGTTGTATGAACATACGACTTTATTCCTAGCTAAAGCGACATTGTATTAACCATGGTAAATAGATTAACATGGTCAATAATAGTTTTATCAGAATCACATTGATTCAATCGTATCCTGTACCATTTGACAACGAACACAAATAATTTGAAGTATTTAAAGTCTTACTCAATAATATCATCCAAATATTCATAGGATCAATTTTTTGATGCTTTTGGATGTCTGTCACTTCTATAGGAAACATTTGTCACCTCAGAGATTGCGGTTATCCTTCAATAATATTTTTTTTTTGTTTAATCCAACTTTTTGATGCGAAATTTATAGTCATTGCACCCCATAACCTTATGGTGTTTCACTTGCAATATGTCAGATACGTAAAAATTGCATTGTCAATTGATAATTAACATATTTATACTTGGAAAGTAAGAAAATAAAAAAAAATCAACTTGTACATATATATAATTGAAAATAATTAAATAGAATGGGTGATTAATATGTTTGCATGTTTATATTTTAAACCATATGCTAAATAAATTTCCCTTTGTGTAAGATTTGTACCTCCATTGCGATGAGCCTATTTAACCAATGAAGCCACACCTTCACATGATAATGCATGACCATATTGTATACATCATTCCATATCTTCATCTAATCAAGATTTTTTGCTGACGTATAAATACAGTGCATCCCACTCTTGACCTTCTATATGAAAATAAAGTTACAATTCACAAATGCATAGTTAGTTACCAGTGTATACCTTTATAATCGATTCATATTGAATATTAAAAATTAAATAAGTACAATATATACATAAAAACCAAAAGTCAAATGTATTATAATTAATCTCCACCATCTAATAATTACCTTTCACTTTCCTCGATCTACCTTTACCCATCAAGTACTCCCCTTCGAATTTGTTAATGGAGTTGGGATCCCAAATGCGATCGAAATCCATTTTTGATGATAATTTAGGAAGATATTCACTAATATACACCATGGTCTGATATACCATATATCCATCCAACATATAAATCTTAGGACATGCTCTTTGTCAAACCAAATCCTTCAAAAAATTCAAGTGCCTCTCAACCTTTCACATTGACCTTATGTATACATGTCCACACAATTCAATCTGCTCAACTTGGCATATGAGGCAACATTCTTGTGCATTGAAAAATGTTGAAGATAAATACTTTTTCATTTCACACAATTCACTAGGAATTTCTCTCCTCCAATACTTTATATCTTCTTTATGGATTTCTTTAGGTGTCAACCATCTACAAGTGATGCAAGCAAATCAACAGATTTAACAAAAATAAATAATATAGTACATAACAAGTAAAAAAAATGTCAATTATAAGTTCTACAATGAATTAAGCAAACACTTTATGCATGCAAAATATCCTTACTTACCTCATGTATTTTCCAAGGTCATATATAACTTGTTTGACATTATTTTCGAAGTTGTCTTGGAGGGATAGGGGTAGAACATAGTGTAACGATAGAATCGTTTCATTATTTTTTCTAAAAGTAGACAAAAACACCAACAACATGCATTATACAAATATAACACTATATATACCAGAATAATTACCTTAATGAAGGTATGCCAATCATGTGTTTTTACCCTCCCCTAATATCACCTTTCTTTGCTAAGATATTATTTATGTTTGAACAAAATTTTGTGGCAAATTTATTTTCTCAAATGACTTCTTTTACATCATTGCTTTGCTGCTCCGTAATAACCATGGAAGGGATCTTAAATTAATTTGGTCTCCATCACTATTTAATTGAATGTCATCTTTCATTGCACGATTGGCTTCCTGAATGTCACCACAAATTTTGACAAATTTTTCTTTGTCACTCCTTCCATCCAATATTCACCATAATGTTTCAGTTACATTCTTTTTGATATGTATTGTATCAAACAAATGAACAATTTGTAGGTGCTCATAGGAGGGAAACCTACTAAATTGTCTATGATAACTTTTCATTCCTCATGGAAGCCCATTAATTCCTTAATCACGACCTTCATGAAGCATAGTTACATAAATTACAACAATCGTTCTCAATTGCAGTAAACAAAACACAATATAAAAAATTAAATTCAAAACATTTCATATATGATGATAGATAGATAATTATGATGATAGATAGATAATTCGATCCACACCTTGATGATTTCTAGTATATTGCAACATCCATAGGTGACTCTGTCATTCTTCGTGGTTTTAATGCAGTATCTTATTTCCCATTGAAAATATGTTTTTTGGTAGTTCGACACCTATGATTATTAGAGAGGAAGTTCTTATACTCATCAAACACCTCCTTTCCTAAACTTTTTGAATGACAATATTTCATCTTGGGACCAAAATCTAGATATTCAAATTTTCCCTTTGTTTAAAGACCTACAAGAAATGGATTAGCTAGGTCAATTTTAATTCTATATAATGAATGTATTATTTAAAAAACATGCATGATATCAAATTAATCAAATTAATCTCTATTAAAGTGCATGTTATAATTACATACCACAAAAATTGTAAATTTGAGCATATAGATCTGTAGACAAACACACAATTCACAAAGAAGATCTCACAATTTACTCAGCAATTGAAGAATGAAACAGTGCAAAAGGCTTGCAGCTGTGAATGCTTTCGTTAATAAAAAAAGTAATCCGAATGATAATTACAATGAAGTAAAATGGCTTTAATAGCCACAAGCAATTCGAATCCACATGAGGAAGTTCGAATTGATTAGACTCTACTTGACTGTAGGTAACCAAGACTTGTCTAAATCACTATCGGATGACCCAGTAGTTAACTGTCCTTGTCTAAACCATAACCGGAGTTCATCGGAGCTCTAAAACACAACTCAGTGTTACATTTAGTGTTGACCAATGGTTAACTGACTGTGGTAGGTGAGAAATGCGCCCCACATGTGTGCAGTCAAGTAAACCTAGCGCTAACTGAATGTGGAGGACTTGAACTGAAAGTAACTGACTCCTAACTTAGCTTGACTAGTCATTAACTGAAGTGAACTGACCTTGGTTGGTTTCGGCACTCCCAGTGGCTTCCTAAATTGTAGGGATTGATCTAGGAGGATCCTAAACTTATGCAATCAAGTGCAATAAGTGGCAGTGAGCCTCAATTAGTGTTCCCCACACTTTAGTAACTGAAACATGTGCCCCAATTAGGTCAAGTTGACCCAATGGTGCTAATGACTATAAATAGACTAGATGGACTCCCGATTTAGACATGACTCCTGATTTAGACATATGACCAAATTTGGATAAGGGAGGATTAATAATGCTAACACCCCCCCTGAATGCTAACTTGGACAAACTGTGGACCCTGGTAACTAAGACCATAGGTCACCCATTACATCAAGTAAAGTATGGTAAGTGCTCAAAAACAAGGTGCTGGGGAAAAACCACATGGGAAAAAACCCCCCCTTCTAATTAAGCAGGTAGAATCAGGATCAATCTGGTTCTTTTGTGCATAGGTATCCTGGGGCCTGGCATGTGAACCTCACCATCATTGTGTCTGGAGGAATCTTCCTCTTTGGAAGAAGAATGATATGCTCAACTAAATCAGAAATATAGACAGCTGCCGGATGAAGACTGGACCCATGTAGAGCAACTGAAAAGTGAGGAAAGGTTCTTGAGAATTCAGAGAATGTGAAGAAAACTCAAGAAACTGATATGTTTCAGCCATGAACAGCAAACCATGAGTGGTAAGAACAGCCCCAAGTGTTAGGAGCAGGTGTCCAGGCGGATGCAGAAAATCTTCCTCTTTACTAGTTCTGTGAGGAGATGAGCATGTGATCAATGATAGAGAAGCACTGGGACTGTTGAGAGAAAATGCTTGAGCTCCATAGTCTGATATAGATTCTGAAATAGATAATGAATCACATAATAAAATATCAGCAACCTCATCTGAGGAAACTAACACCAAATCCCCATCAGCAGTTTTGAAGAGACAGTGCGGTACTTGATTTTTCACACCGGAACTGGTGAGAGCAGCTACAAGCATGACTGAATGCTTTTGGATTTTAAAATATGAACCAAATAATATCATATCAGAAAGTAAATCAGATCTAAATAGGTTCAAAACAGATCCAAAACTGTTAAATGGAATCAAATCCCCAGCAACAGTTTTGTAGGAGACTTGCGGTACTTGTTTCTTCACACCGTTGATGAGCACAACCACAAGCGGTACTGAAAGATTATGAATTTGATATATTAAACAAAGAAATATCAGATAATATATAAATAATATCATATCAGATCCAATAAGGTTAATATCAAATTCAAATAAATGGTTAACCGAGACGGTGGATGCACAACTTTCTTCTTCTTCAAAATTCTGAATTTTGGTGCATGCAATCCTGCAGGAATTTGATGGAAAATATAGATCATGGGGAGAGAATGGATCACTTTGGTAATCTGATATTTCTTTCAAAATATCCAAGGTATCACATATTTTCACACCAGCAGCAAAATTAGAGGGAGAAAAATCAAATTTCTCTTCACTTTCGGAAGCAATTACTGGTAAATTTTGCACAGAATTTAAAGGAAAATCACCGGTGAATGTTTGCATGGAAGTGCAGCAGAATTTTTATTCAATATCAGAGATTTGAATGTCTTCTTCTGTTTCAGAAATATGAGAAGATGATATATCAGAGATGTCATGAACTTCCGGAGCATCAGGAGAAGGAGTCACTGCATGGAGACTGTCTTCAATTCGAATTGACTGTGTAGAAGCTTACGCTTCTTCTTCATCTTGAACAACTTCATCAGAGAGAGTGGATGCCAAGATTTTTGGATGAAGGATGCTTATGGTGCTGGATGTGCTCTCCAAAGTGCTATTATGATCCTCATAAACCATTCCAAAGGTTCTGTCCAATCTTGTCCAGAGTTCCTTCGGGTCTTCAATAGATCTAATGAGGTAGCGCAAGCTAGGAGAAAGACCTGTTGCTATTGTTCCAAAAGCTCCATCACTTTTATTCAGCCAGTTAATCTTACTAAAACACTCTTTACTGAGTCCAATAAACACCCGACAGAGACCTTGTCTCATTAGAGATGAAATCATTTCGAAGTTGTACCTGCAAAACAAAAAAAATGATCCAGTAGGAGATCTGAGGAGGAGAAGTGCCTTGTCCACCGAGGCTTTGATACCATGTAAATTTGAGCATATATATCTGTAGACAAACACACAACTCACAAAGAAGATCTCACAATTTACTCAACAATTGAAGAATGAAACAATGCAAAAGGCTTGCAGCTGTGAATGCTTTCATTAATAAAAAAAGTAATCCGAATGATAATTACAATGAAGTAAAATGGCTTTAATAGCCACAAGCAATTCAAATCCACATGAAGAAGTTCGAATTGTATAGACTCTACTTGATTGTAGGTAACCAAGACTTGTCTAAATCACTATCAGAGGACCCGGTAGTTAACCGTCCTTGTCTAAACCATAACCGGAGTTCATCGGAGCTCTAAAACACAACTCAAGTGTTACATTCAGTGTTGACCAATGGTTAACTGACTGTGGTAGGTGAGAAATGTGCCCCACATGTGTGCAGTCAAGTAAACCTAGCGCCAACTGAATGTGGAGGACTTGAACTGAAAGTAACTGACTCCTAACTTAGCTTGACTAGTCATTAACTGAAGTGAACTGACCTTGGTTGGTTTCGGCACTCCCAGTGGCTTCCTAAATTGTAGGGATTGATCTAGGAGGCTCCTAAACTTATAAAATCAAGTGCAATAAGTGGCAGTGAGCCTCAATTAGTGTTCCCCACACTTTAGTAACTGAAACATGTTCCCCAATTAGGTCAAGTTGACCCAATGGTGCTAATGACTATAAATAGACTAGATGGACTCTCGATTTAGACATGACTCCCGATTTAGACATATGACCAAATTTGGACAAGGGAGGATTAATAATCCTAACAAAAATTTGTTAGTCTCAAGGCATCGTGAATTGTGCATACAAGCATTGCATGGAAATGAAATTACCTTAGCCGTATTGGTCTAGAAACATCATACATAGTGATTCCATTCCATAGCTTTAGTATCTTGTCGATAAGAGGCTCCATATAGACATTCACATATTTAAGTTGGTGCTTACCTAATTTATTTGAACATATACAATACATAATTATTACAACCATTTTACATATATAAATATAAATATAAATGAGTAAATGAAAAAATATAAGAAAATATGCAAGAAATACGACAAATGAGATGCTATTGTGTCAAGAAAAAAAGTTGTAAGAAAATATCTCGAACATTTTGGAATCATTTTCCAACCACACATCATTATTTGGCTTATTTTGGCCTAATTTACCACTTATCCTAAGTTTTGAATCAAACATGTGACTGCATCATCAAACTTGATCTCCTCCAATCAAGGATCCTAATTGAGTCTCCTCCTTCAATTGAGGAGCATAAATAAGCCTCCTCCTTCAATCAGGAAGAAAATTTGGGTGGATCTACTTGACATATGTGCCTCATTTAGTTAACTGGAGGTTTTTTCACATACCTTTTAGTTAAAATGAAGTGTTAAAGGTGCCTTCACATGATTTAACCTATTTTTGGTTAAATGTAGTTAACTAGAGTGATTAAATGTGCCTCCACCTACTTTTGGTGACTCAATTTAGTTAATCTAAGATAACTAAAGTAAGATAGGTTCCCTCACCTACTTGTTGCCATGCAGTTGAATTATATTTAGTTAGGCTCAGTCTAAACTGCCTCCGAGTCAGTTAGAGTAAATTATGTTGGAGTTAAGTGGTTAATTGATGTGTAGAGTGGTGTTAACTAACAAGCAAGCCACTCTCATGCACCCAATTCAAATGACCTCTCTTGGATTCGAATTGCATGGCTATTCATTCCATTGTATTGCATTGTAATCTATTATTCCGTTTTAATGATAAGAAAATATACAACTGCAAGTCTTTTGCACTGTTCATGTCATTTCTTTGATTAAAATTGATCCGTTCATCTATAGTAAGTTTATGTCTTAGTCCTTATATTCCGTGACTCAATTTTATATGGTATCAGAGCCATGGCAGGATAAGGAAACTCTTCTACATAAGCTACAATGGATCTTTGATGAATATTGAGCAAATTTGCTCAAAATTATTCCAACTTTGCACCAAAAGGGGATATTTTTCCACATAAGTCCTGGAAAATAGCCTTTTTCCCTTTGGATTATGTCTAGAGAAGTCTATCCATGTGTGAAGAAAACTCCAAAAGTGCAGTTTGTTCGACCTTATTTTGTTTGTTTTGTGTGATTGCAGGTATGTCAAGAACTTCTATTGCATTCACTACAACTGCAAAATGGATTCCTCCTAAAGAAATCTTCTCACTCCTTTCAACTATCATCAGTGGAAAGAGGATATTGAGTTATCATTACGCTCCAAAGGACTCTACAGAGTCACCATGGGCATGAAGATAGGGCAAAATGTAGTGATAGAGAAGGAAAAATATTTTAACAAACTAGATGAAGCATATGGGTTCCTATGCCTCTCCATTTATAAGGACCTTATTTTCCATCTCTATGGATGAAGAATACCAAGGAAGCGTGGGAAAAACTAGCTAAACTCTTTGGAAAGAAATATGATTTGAGAGCGTATCAGTTGGAGAATGAACTGGTCTCTCTCAATCTGGGAAACTTTGATACCATCAATGAATTAATCACTAAGTTTAAGCACCTTGTGCTCAAATTGAAGAAATGTGAAGTTGAGAAGAAATATGATAAGCTCATTCTTTCTATCCTTTCAAATCTAGGACCAAAATACTTTGTCTTTGTGTCTACCTTCCATACCAGAAAGCTTACAATTCAAAATTGGAAGATGCCAACCCTAAATGCATTCATTAAGTCCCTTACCAATGAGCATGATAAACTTGTTCAAATGGGATCCTTGAGATCCTCTGAAGATCAATATTTGTTTGTTGGAGGACCCAAAGCTTCGAATGAAAAAGGAAAGCAAAATAAAGAGAAGTCTATGTTTGACCCTCCTAAGTAGAAGGAGAAAAACCAATAGTTGGATGAGCCCTCAGGCTCAAGGAAAAACAAGCAACGAGGAAAAGAGAAGACAAAGTGATATTAATGTGCTATATTATTTCATCCCGAAAGCTCTTGCATGGAGAAAATAATTTATCAGATGACCCTTCTCCTTGAGAAAAAAAACATCACTCTTCCAGAAGGTGCAAGGAAGAAAGATACTGTGGTTTGGAACAATCAGCCTGAAAGAGGACATGCACTCATGTCTAATGTTTCAAAGGATATAGATCTCCTCATTCACTCTGGTGATTCGAATCATATGGATGCATGCAAGGATTCTTTCACATCACTGGATTCTGACAACTGCATCTCCATCCACATGGGAGATGAATCTCAAGTCTCATCAAAAGGAATATGTACTATCCACCTAGAACATGGAAGCTTTAAAAATGTTCTATATGCGCCCTCTTTAGCTTCAAACTTGTTGTCTATATATCAAATGACACACTCTTGGTTTCCTAAAAGAGTTTTATTCATCCCCAATTATGTTGAGATATCTGAGATAGCCATGTGAAAACTCGTTGCTGTAAGGAAAGCAAATCATACTGCTAATACCTATGAGTTTTCCAACTTTGTGCCTAATTCAAATCCTAGTTCCCTCCCGACTCATGGGAATGAGGTCAACTGGATGTGGCATGAGATGTTTGGACACCTAAACTATAAATATTTGCAGATGCTGCAAAAATATTCCATGGTGGAAGGCCTTCCAACAATCAAATCCTTAAAAGGGATATGTAAGAGATCCATGGTCGGCAAGCATCCCGAGCATAAGTTTTATCGGGAAAAAGCTAGCAGAGCTACATGTATTTTGGGACTGATCCATTCTGATATCAGGGGTCCAATTCCAGAAACCTCCATGAGTGGCTCAAGGTATGTGATTACCTTCATAGATGACCTTTCAAGATTTACATGGGTCTACTTTCTCAAAAAGAAATAGGAATTTCCTGGAAAATTCATAGATTTTAAAGCTTCTGTTGAGATTGCTACTGGGAGAAAGATCAAAGATCTCATATATGATAATGGAGGTGAATACATTAAATCATAGATTTTGCAACTTTGTGCAGAAAATGGGATCAAGATCCATCACACTGTTCCCTACACACCTCGACAGAATGGTGTGCATAAAGGAAAAAATGAGCACTAAAGGAGATGAGAGCCTGTATGCTTGAGTCTAAGGATTTGGATGCAAATTTTGGGCCGAGGCTATGAATTTTGCTTCATACATTCAGAATAGTGTCTCACATTCATCCTTCAAAGGGAGAACACCTTTCGAATATTACACTGGTCACAAGCCTGATGTGTTCAATCTCATTGTTTTCAGGTCCACTACTTGGGATATAATTCCATTGTATAAAAGAAAGTATTTGAAGCCACAGAGTATTGAGTGTATCCTCATTGGGTATGCTAAAGAAGAAAAATGATAAAAGCTCCTGAATATTAGAACTAAAAATATAATCATCGAGAGAAGTGTCCGCTTGAAAGAACCTCTTCAATATCTGAAACTAGTTGAGGAAGAAACTTCTGTTGGAAAATTTGGGTTATAGTTGTCATTGATGTCAAAGGTGTTCATGAATGACAAAGGAATAACTAGTGGATATGATGGCAGGACAAACTCAATGAAAGAATAAGGTAGTGATGACATGGCATGGCATAGTTGAGGATGTGGCATGACACATATGATGACATGGAATATGATGGTATCCTAATGATGATGAAAGACTAAGGTAGTGATGGCTTATGAAGTACAAAGGATAAGCAAAAAGATACCATGGAAGAGTTAACACAACATAATTCAAAGTAAAGACAAAATGGCACGATGATGAGGTGACATAGATGAAGGTAGTGATGACATGACACAATGATGAGGTGGCATAGTTATCTGCATGAGATCTGATGAATGAGGATCAGTTTTTATATAATTTGCAAAGACAGAATGCATATTTGTATTAGTTCTAGAATGAACAGTTAGGAAGCATCCTGCACAAGATACGGCGGTTAGGAAGTATCCCTCAAAAGATTGGCGGAAAAGCCAAAGTTATGCAAAATATCAAGATCAGACGGTTAGGGGTAAATCCGCAAGGAAATCAATGATCCAGGAAAATGAAAAAACAAAGTTGCGTAAGAAAATTGCGGAAGTCCAAAATAGGAAAGTGTGATTCTGTATCCCGTAATCCGTAATGCGGAAACAAAGTTGCGGAAGTCCAAAATAGGAAAGTGTGATTCCGCATCCCGCAATCTGTAAGATCAACGGCCATGAAAGACTCTGCAAAATATTTATGGCGTGGAAGAAAAATTGTGGAAAGGAGCTTGGAGAAAGTCAAAATGTTACGTTTCCACATCCTGCATCCCGCAATCTGGAATGATCGGACGATTGAAGTTAGTTCCGTTAAAACAGATCGACGGTGCAGAAGGAAAATTATGGAAATAATCTTGCGGAAAGGAGTTTATGAAAAGGAAAAAGAGGACAGTCGACATCCCGCATCTCACAATCTGGAGATTGATGGTTAGGAAAACACCCAACGAAGATCAACGGTGGGAAATCGCTGAAACATAAACTTGGTGCGGAAAGCAAATTTTGAGGCAAAAATCGATGGTTAGGTCGACGGTCTGGATTGAATTAGAGATAAGATCAATGAATCTGATTAGATCAGGAAGTTGATCATGTGGAAAGAAGTTTGATTGTACGGAAGCACCTGCAAACGTTGGATAGAGGCGCAGAAATGGTTTCCAAGCCGTGGAAATGATCTCTAAGGTGCAGGATCAATGGAAGAATGTGAAAGGATGTTATAAAAGGTTTGATATTCACATATGAAATGGTGCAACAGTGAAAGGTGTGTTTGTTCAGTTTTAAGAGACGCAACTGTTGAAAGAAACTTAAACATTGAGAAGTATTTAAGCAACGGTCTGAGTAAGAAGGAGGATGTCTCTGCAGTTCGAATTGCATGATCAGAATAAGAGACTAGTGGGTGTGATAGAATTCAGTGGGAGAGAAATCATGAGAAACATATCAGGATGGTAGGACGATGCTAGGGCAGGCAATAAGTCTACAGGGGGTTTTTGTCTCCTTTCAGTTGTAGCTAATAAACCAGGGGGTTGTAGCCTCCTCCCAATTGGAATTGGTAAATAGGGTGTTGTAGCATCCTTTCAGTTGTAGCTGATAAGCCAGAGGGTTGTAAACTACTTCCAATTGGAATTTGTAAATAGGGTGTTGTAGCATCCTTTCAGTTGTAGCTAATAAACCATGGGGTCGTAGCCTCCTTCCAATTGGCATTGGTAAATAGGGTGTTGTAGCATCCTTTCAGTTGTATTTGATAAACCAGGGGGTTGTATCCTCCTTCCAATTGGTATTGGTAAATAGGTTTTAATACCATCCTTGTCTGTAGCTGTAGGAAAACTATTTGTAAAACACAATTTTGCAGTAATAGGACGTATTGG
This sequence comes from Pseudotsuga menziesii, assembly GCA_001517045.1. NCBI lineage: Eukaryota > Viridiplantae > Streptophyta > Pinopsida > Pinales > Pinaceae > Pseudotsuga > Pseudotsuga menziesii. The sequence goes on along the minus strand of LPNX010271351.1, from coordinate 132,765 downwards.
TGGTTTACCCTATTGGGATTCCACGTTAAATTTGTGTTATGTATTTTTTTGTTGTTATGTGTTTTTAATGATATATTTATAAAGTGGTTAAAATAGTAAAAATATAACAATATTGGTTCACCCCCCCTCTCCGTATTGACCAATAAACCAACAACTTCAAAACTGCTTCCTCTTTATGATGAAGATTCTGGGGATGAAAATGAAAGTTTGTGCTATGATATTTCAGATGTAATATTTTATATTAGTGAGCATGAAATATCAGGTTCTGAATCAGATCTGAATGAGCTTACTCATCTACCAAAATGGGCAGAAAAGACTCTCTCGTCTGTCTGGTCAAACATTGGAAATCCTGCTAATCTAAGAAGAACTTGAGGAGACTATCATAGTGCAGGTATTTCTCTTTCTTGCAATGATACTTTGTTTTCCTATAAGTGATATATGATGGTTGGATCTGATCCTAAGTCATATTATCATTCCCACCATGATCCAAGATGGCAAGCTTCCATGGATGAAGAGTATCAATCTCTTAAGAAAAAAAGCAACCTGGGAGCTAGTTTCCCTTCCACCTGGGAGGAAAATTGTTCAATGCAAATGGGTCTACCGAACTAATTTTGCTGCATATGAATCAACCTAAAAATATAAAGATTAGTTGGTTGCAAAATTATTCTCACAATTCCAAGGAGTGGACTATACAAAAACCTTTGCACCGGTTGCAAAGATGGATTCTATTCGGCTAGTTTTAGCCATTTCCACATCCAAAAATTGGGAGGTGCACCATACGAAGGTGAAGAGTGATTTTAGTCAAGGGGATATGAAAGAATAGGTCTACATGAATAATCTTGAAGGGTACATATCATACCATACATTAGTTTGCAGACTTCATAAATCATTGTATGGATTGAACCATGCCCCAAGAGCTTGGTATGCAAAGATGGACTCTTTTCTGCTATCACAAAACTTTGCAAGATGTAAGTCTTATATAGATGTGTACCTACAACAATATTAAGGTGATTTACTTATTATATTTCTGTATTTTGATGATTTTTTAATTACAGGAAGCACACTTGCTTCAATCAACTTCATAAAAACTGCTTTGCATGAAGCGTTTGACATGAGTGATCTAGGCCTGCTAAGGCAATTTATTGGCTTAGGAATCACTCAATATTTTGATGGGATAATGATAATCCAATAAAATTATGTTGCAGACATGCTAATTAAGTTTAGCATGGCGTATTGTAAGGATGCACCTTTCCCATTCCTCTCAAGAATCGGTCTTGAGGAAGGAAATTCTACACCGAAGGTGGATTCCACTATCTACATACAATTGATTGGAAGCCTTTTGTACTTGACACATTCAAGGATTGATATTTGTTAAGATATGAATGTTGTATCAAGGTACATGCATCAGCCTCATGAAATTCATTGGAGGGCAGCCAAGAGTATTCTACAGTATGCGTAGGGTACTAGAAACTATGGCATCCAATATGCTGCAGATTCTGATATAGACTTGGTGGGATTAACAGATTCGGATTGGGTTGGATGTAGCCTTGATCGGTAGTCTATTTTCAGATATGTTTCCATCTATGGTGGTGGGCCTATTTTTTGGTCAAGCAAAAATCATGCAACCATTTCCCTATCTTCAGCAGAGGCAGAGTATAGGGGAGCGGTCAATGCATGCATTCAGACATATTGGATGCAAGGTATTCTAGCAGAGTTCGACATTGGTAGCATAACTTATACTATCATTTTTTTGTGAAAATCAGAGTGATATCAAGATATCGATAGATCCGGTTCAGAGATAGAGAACCAAACACATCGAGATCCACATGCACTAAATCAGAGAGCTTGTGCATGATAGAACACTTGTTCTGCAATATTGCCCCACAAATGAGCAAATTGCAAACATTTTCACCAAGAACTTCACTGACAAGAAGTTTTCTTACCTTCGTTCACTGTTGGGTGTGACTTCCATCATGGTGAAGTCAGATTAGTTCTTTAGTGATCAGCTTGAGGGGGGGTTTTCTTTCCCACAGGGTTTTTCCTCTTTTCCTCGCTTAGTTATTTTGAGCATTTTAGAATTAAATTTGTAAAGGGTGACCTATGGCCTTTGTTTCCGGGGCCCTATTTTTTTACTCCTCCACATGATATTAGCTTAAGGGGTGTTGGAGTCCTTTTACAACCACACATCATTATTTGGATTATTTTGGCATAATTTACCACTTATCCTAAGTTTTGACTCAAACATGTGAGTGTATCATCAAACTGGCCCTCTCCTCCTTCAATCACGAAGCCTAACTAAGTCTTGTCCTTCAATCGAGGAGCCTAACTGAGCCTCCTCCTCCAATCAGGGATAAAATATGGGTTTATCTACTTGACATATGTGCCTCATTCAATTAAATAGAGGTTGTTTCACTTACCTTTTAGTTAAACTGAAGTGTTAAAGGAGCCTTCCTCACGATTTCACCTATTTTTGGTTAAATGCAGTTAACTGGAGTGATTAAAGGCGCCTCCACGTAATTTTGGTGACTCAGTTCAGTTCATATCAACTAACTGAAGTCGGATATGTTCCCTCACCTACTTGTTGGCATGCAGTTGATTTCTATTCAGTTAGACTTTGTCTAAACTGCCTTTGAGTAAGTTAGATTCAATTATGTTGGAGTTAAGTGGTTAACTGATGTGCCGAGTGGTGTTAATTAACAAGTAAGCCACTCTCATGCACCCAATTCAAATGACCTCTCTTCGATTCAAATTGCATGGCTATTCATTCCATTGTAAGGTACTGTAATCTATTATTTTGTTTTAATGATAAGCAAATATACAACTGCAAGTATTTTGAAGTGTTCATGCCATTTCTTTGAGTAAAATTGATATGTTCATCTATAGTAAGTTTATGTCTTGTTCCTTAGATTTTCTTGCCTCAATTTTATAGAAAAATCATTGCCAACATTATGTACTCCCTCTTTATTGACGCCCATGGAGGAATAATTATGTTAATAACAAAAATAGGCTAGACCAAGTAAATAGATGTCATTTCTACAAATGGATTGACACCATCCACTACTAATGAAAACTTAGCATTACGAGGTTCTTCTTTAATGTGTGGCCATTTTTACTCCATGTCTCTAAATACAGAACCATCTACATGCATTTGAAGAATTCCATATTTACTTCTATTTCGTGCATGGTAATCCATAAATTGTGCTATGATTTTGCACCTAACAATTGTTGCAAAGATTTAATAATGGGAATATAAGGAAGAACCTTATGAGGCTCCTTTTTTGTTACTTGATCTATTCGATATGTATTCCTATGACATTCCGAGCAATTCTTTTCAAATTCATATTGTTTATGATATACAATATGATCATCAGGGCATGCATCAATTTCTTGACACTCCTTTCCAATATAATTCATGATGGAAAATAAATCTCAGTATTTGCAAGGTGAAATATTTGACGACGGTAACAAAAATTCAGCTACCAAGCTACAAGAAAAAAATTGGTTAGTATAAAGAATATTAATGGTACATATTATATCCTTATTACTTTTACTAATTAACAAACAATAAAAATATAGGAAAAAAGATAACCTTTATCATGATGTATATGTGATGAAATATATTACATACCTTACCATCCTTGTGACCGATGTGTTTGAAAAAAAATTCATAACATTCAAGTTCATTATCAACAATATATCAAAGGAAAGAGTTTTGTTGGAGCCTTCGTAAAGGCGTTCGTATGCCTTGTCAACTAGAGGTAAATCATGAACATCATCAAAGTCATTGTCTTGATCATCATCCATTCTAGAATTAAATACATCATGGATCAATGTATTTGTACCATCATCTTCAATTGTGTTATTAGCACAATCATGTTCTTCCATATGATCATTAACTTGATCTTCAATATTCGCTCCATGTTCCTTGGGCTCTTGTTCAACCACATTCTTTGAGTGATCTATCCTAGGGGGCCTTTCCTTTATAATTACAGACAATCAAGAGATATTAGTGTATATATAACAAATTTTAAACGATACACATACGTTTAAAAAAACAATCAATGTAAATACATATAATGAGCAACTTAACAATAAAGGATACTCATGTCCCCTTTCAACATTTCCATGCCCTATGTCTTTTAGATGATGTTATATTTATTCTTCTCCTCTCAAATCCCCTGCATTCACTACAAGAACAATAATATTTCGCATCATCCTTTCTTTTCACCCAAACCCATAATCTAGCAAGTAATTCTCGATTTTATTATGGAGGAATGTTACGTGTCATTTTGCTTTATCAAGATCGAGTGATGATTATTGGTTTAAAAAAATCAATCCCCCACTCAACTATTTGTAATGATAGTAACAAATAAAATGAGTCTAGGCTTTTGCATGAAAAACAATTCCTCCAACCTTTACAAATTGTCATTAGTATAGAAAAAACGTCAGAGTATTTCTAACATTTCAAAAACCTAGACTCATTTTATTTGTTCATATGACCATTAGCGTAATAAATAAGGAAACACTCACTTTTATTTAATAATAAAAAGGGCATTTCATGTTTCATGTTTGAGTTTAACTTAAAAAAGGAACGGAAGGTGAGAAGTGCATGAGTAATATGCATATTAGATAACAATAAATTAGGGAATTATGCATGAAAAACATGTGGCACTATGCATGCACATTACAAAATAAGGGGAAATATGGTCATGAAAGGAACCCAATAGATGGGTGGTTGCGATGTTGTTGAAATTCCATGCATAGTTGGTGGGGAGAGGTTTATATTGTGTTGGTCCCAAAGTAGGCATTGGTTCTTACTTGAGATAGGGATCTACATTGATTATTTGAGAGCAACATAATGTCTTTGTAACAGAGTTCTTCTCTCCCTTCACAATTTTTCGATTGGATACTTCTTCATTACAATCTTTGAAACTCAAGGGGCATAATAGATGAATATTAATTTTGGATATAATAAGGTGGAAATATGACAAGAGAAATCTTATTAGTAAAGAGAAATATGTGAGATAATAATCAACCAATGATGGAAGATTATATAAATACAAGATTCAAGAGACAAAATACAACATCCATCTTTTTGGAAATATTTGTTCATCCATTGAACATTTTTTTTTATTGAAAAAGAAGGTATAAAACACCAAAGGAGACATACAAGGTAAATGAGAGAATAAACATAAGAAAGAAGATACGTAAAAATGTAGAAAAATCCTATATTTGAAATGATAGGTAAAATTACACTTTGCTAATTAATTTTATCCTTCTGGATTTTCTCTTGTTGTAAATATTCAAACAACCAATAAAAGTAGTAAAAATTGAAACTAATGAATTTGAATTGTAAAAAGAAAGAAAGAATATGCTATGGAAAAAATATGGATCATCACATTGGGAAAAATCTAATACTAGTAGAATCTATTTTATCACTTTGAACCTCTCCTCATCTCAATATAAAAGGACATGAAGTTTCATTTTAGTTTTCTCAGGCTAAGTAACTTATGGTCTTATGATTCCATGTGTTGAAATGGGTTAATTGACTGAGGATTTATTAAATTCAAATATGGGTGTGTATAATTCTTAGACAATTGACTACAAATAAGGATATGAACATTAGAAGGTTAGATTAAGTGCAATCTAAAGAAGGATAAGTACAAGAGAAGGCGCAATTGATGTAGAAATTTTGTGAATTGGGAAAGTAATGTAACTTTTAAATTTCGCTCATTTACTTGAGTTTTCTTGGATCTAATCTATACGAATTTTATTCCTTAAGTATGATTTGAAATATTAAATTACAACATTAATATTTCACTTACGTTGAACCCAATTTCAATTGTCACTCAAGGAAAAAATACAATATGAGAGTAATTAAATACTACAATGCTACAAAACTTATGGCAGACTTTTCAAGGCATATAACATATACAAATCTTATTAAAAATATTATAACAACAAAAATATTCTCCCTTACCTTCCTAATATGTTTTAAATAACCTAACCAATTCACCTACATTTTATGTCAAATCAAAATAAACAAGAAGCACTGAAAGCTACTCAACCATAAATATAACACCAATTGAAAATAAAATATATAAGGACACAATATTTGGATAGTTGAAAACTTCACATATATATAAAATATGAAGTACAAGTGAATACCACAAATTTATCACAAGACGGTACAATCAAATCTCTTCAAACACTAGCTAGGGAAACTATAATAAAACTCTATCCACCATCTCCTTATAACAGGTATCATGTAGGACCAAGGCTTGTCACTCCATCAAATATCCTCAACATGTTACCATCAATATTAAAAATTCCTCCTTGGTAGACACAACAAGATTGTATCACACGATCTCTTCTTGCTATCATTGTTGTGTTTATTAGGGTTTGCAAACCCTAGACATAATGCATCAAACAAAAACATGGTGGGAAAACTCTAATGCCAGCCTCTATATTTACATGTCCATCCTCGGGTTTGAGTCTTCAAATTTTGCATAAAAAAATTCCCAAGACCTCAATGGAACACCACTAATACAATAAATACATATTGTTCCAATCAAGATATCACACCAAGATCAATACTCATTAAACTACTCTCTCCATGATCCTTCCCTAGCCTTACATATCAAAAATCATTTAAGGTGTTAGTCCCACTTTCCATGTGGTTTACTAGGGTAGAAACCCTAGTTCCACAACAAGAGCCATCATAACCATCACCATATTGAACATCATGTTCTTGTCTAGGTTTTACACACATAGCACAGACCCTAGCATCATATAAGATAAATCTGTCCACTAACATATAAGAAAACTCTATTTGTCCTTGTCTTTTCCTTGAGTTTCCTCATGAATCCTAGTGTCGGGGTTGTCTCATGAATCCTAATATCTAACTCTAGGGTTTCCTCGTGATTATTAGTGTCTTGATCACTATAATAATTCTTTATCTCTTGTGGTTTCCTCATTAACCCTAATGTATTTCACCCTACAAGTTGTTTCTATCACAAGTATAAATATGGAGTACAATGGAAATGAATGACTATGAGGTACATCTCCTCCTTTTACACATACAATAAATGGGGATGAATAACATAAAAAAGGATATGTGTCCACACAAGTAACCAACATGAAAACCCCACATAGAGATCTCTACAATACAAGAATACATCACGTGTGATACTAGGGTTTATCCAATCCCCAATATTAAACACCCACAATGCATATTACTCGTAGGATCAATTGTCATCCTCCAAGATGCTGCACTCTCCAATAGGTTGTTAGTCCAACTCTTCTTTCACATTAATTCACTATCTAAGTGTCCTCATGCAAGAATATCCTCCTCAAATTATGTGTCACATGTACTTTCATTTTCCTAATGCTACTAAGCATGTGTTCCAATATGGTCACAAATATTCAATGGTCCTCCTTAACATATGTGTTTGGGGCCATCAATATCCTCCATGAAGAATGCTATTAAACCTAAGTGTACAACATCCAAGATGTATATAAAATGGCCCCAAACTCTAAGAGTTTAGTTCCCTCTTCCAAGTTCCTGACACTTCCCATCCTAGGTAGGCACCTCTCCTAAAAATGTAATTGAATTCCCCATTATGGGACCCATGAGTTGGTCATGACACTAATTTAGGTAACGACCTCCTAAGTGAGTACACCATTCTATAAATCCTACTAAGGTGAAGCATCCACCCAAATTAAGTCATCCATATGTCCATGGTCATTTCCAAGGGAGTAGGATATATGATGCTCTCTTTGAAAGGTGAAAACACTTTTGGAGCAACCCTAAAAGATAACATTCCCTCTTTATTAGAAAAATGTTTTATGTAACACCCATCAACTACCTATAAAACTCAAAATATATAACTCTAGTTCATTCACAAATATGAAAATATACTCCTCCATCATGATAGAACACTATACCTACTCTGCAATATCCACAACCACAAGTACATATCCAAACACCTTAGCATCCAAGCAATCACTACTCACAAAGGTGTGTCTCTCCGTAAAATAAATGTAACTTAACCTCAATATGGTGAACATGCAAATGTAATACAACAAGGCCTCTTGGTTTTCACTACCTAACTAAGACAATCCCTTTTCCCCTCTTCAAGGAATCCAAAAAAAATGACCATCTATGAAACGAAAGGAACATAATCTTGGACCACTACATCCTACCAAACTTTGAAATTACTCTAGAACAAGGAAAATATGAAAAACTTGTCAAAACTACAATATCCCTAAATTCATCATCATAGGCCAACATATCTTGGAAACACATCAATAGTTGTTTAGGGTGTATTATAAAGATAATCACGTATTCAACAAGAACATGACAAGTGGATTAGATCCATAAAAAACACAAGATGAAATATCCATACAACTCAACTCATCGATCCTTGAATATATAGCTTGAGGAAGAGAGCAACAACAATTCATAAAGGATCACGAACCCGTGAGCATAAGAATCCCTCTCATGCACCTCAAGAAACAACCTTAACAAGGTCACTTTCCTCTCGTTCAAAGAATCCTAAAATAAGTGTATGATATAATCTCAAGGGGTTCATATATGATGTTAAATCTATATGTAATAGGGGTTGTCCTAAGAAACGAGACACATGCACAAGGAGTTAGAATCTATTTATATAGAATTCAATACAGTCATTAGGAGGGACAAATGATTTGGGTGTATGAATGTATTAGGGTATTTGGAAGAGTTTATGCTAAAGAGATATGGGTTACACTGAGAATTTGTGCTATGACCTCGATGGGGGAATGTATGGGGGTAAATGTATATGTAATGGAGTGATTGCATATGCAATAGGTATAAACCTAATAAAGGGGCCACATTTGAAATGAGTAATATTTGTATATATAGAAGTCAATATAGTCATTAGGAGGAACATGTGATTTGGATGTATTGGGGTATTTGGAGGTCACCTTATTCGATAAGGAGTTGTTATGTAGGTTATGGACACTTATAAATGTGTCCATAACTTACACAATAAATCCTCACGTGTTAAAGCATTCATCTCAAGCACACAAGGGTTTCATCATCCAACAACCAATCTCATGTACACAAATTAAAATATCCATCCTTCAAAACAAAAAGAAGGAAAACTTAGTTAAATCAAGTTTGATATCATGTACAATTTTACATAATTAGGTAATTAATGCAATTAATAAATTTCACCTTAATAACTTGAGGTTTCCTAAATTTAATCCGTATGAACTTTCATCTTTAGGGACAATTAAAAATATTAAATTACAACATCGGAATTTCACTTCCCTTCAACCTAATTTCATCGAATAGCCCAAGAAAATAAATACCATATGAGTGTACTTCAATACCATATAACATATCTTAAATATCTTATTACAAAAAAATATAACAAAAATAAATCCACTCCTTTATATTCTAGATATGTATTAAATCACTTAACCAATTCAATTTATGTTACGTCAAACAAAAATGAACAATAAAGGCTAAAGTCTACTTAATTATGAAGATAACATAAGTTGAAAATAAAATCTATAGGTACAAAATATTTGGAAGGGTGGAAACCCCATATGTATAAAAACTACGAAGTACGAGTACATACCACACTTTTATCACAAAGTTAGTACTAGTTAAACTCTTGAAACCCTAGCTAGGTGTTAACACTCGGATTTTTATCCTTTGGTTGTGGAAGGATAATTCAAAGGTAACCTTATAAACCAATCTTTAGGAGGAAAGTTGGCTTCTTTCCTACTAGAAAGGGATCTCTCAATAAATAAATACAAATGCCAAATATATCTGTTAAAGAAGCAAGTTTAATAGTCGTGATGGATGAAACAAGTGGATATCATTGGGCATGGAGTCAAAACATGAGTTATAATCAATGACAATGCTTTGCAATGGAATTCTTTACAGAGGCAGGATAATTATTTTTTTACAATCAATTCTTGATTGTCTTGTGGTAGAGAGGAAAAATGAACAATCCATTAACATGAGCATCAAAAAGATGAATCCAATATTAACTTTAGAAAAAAATGTTTGTGGATACTTGAAATCAAAGAACTAGAGAATATGATTATGAATTCTGATTCAATATACACTTATTCAAGCATGAAAGACAATAGAATGGAAAGGAATAACATGAAACACATTCAGATGAAGGCAATATAGTACATAGTGTAAAACTAACAACACGCGAATCTCTAGTACAAAAAATCGTTTGGCTCTGCAATTTTTTATTAATCTTGAAGGCTCTCTTACAAAAATGAGTTTTTCTCATGGGTTCCAACCCCCATTACATTACAAAATCATGCTTTTATACATCAATATTCTCTCCTAGAGATGATAACTACCTACATTCTAAAAGTATGCATTTGTAACTGCTTTATTACATCTGTCCCATAACGTAACAAACTAATCTCTTTAACTCCTTAAAAAATATTTAACTTTATTCTAAAACAATCCTTGTCATCCTTGTAGCCCAAGCCTTGAAATGAAATTCTGCATTGATGCAATTTGTATTTCATTTTTTCGAAATTTTCTATAGTATTCCACCGATCTCTAGATGGAAACTCCATACTTTCCATCTCCTTAGGCAATACTATCAACTCGACATGACGTATGAAAGAAACAAGTGGCAGCTGAGCACCAATTGCTTTGAATGCATTTACCAACTCAAAATCCATTGCCAATTTGAAAATTATGGCCTTTCTAGATAAGGATTGATTCAAGTCCTCAAACTTCTTATGATCTTTCCTAGATCTAACCAACAAGGCTTGATATTATGATAGAGAAATTATCGTGCCATCTTCATCCCAGAAAGGAGGCAAGCCCTTCTAAAATAATTCTACAAATAGGCCTTTGAAATATTTCACTTGATGCAACATTATATCTGCCTTTTCTTAGACTGTCTCAATATGTTGATGCTTCCCCATAACTTTCCTGGCCCAAGTGATCACTGCATTTCTGTCCTTGATGCCCATTGTTCTCAGTTCCTCTTCAGATAAAGTGTTGAGAAAGTTTATTGTATTTCTAGCTGTATCTACTGGTTTTCATTCTAAAGCCTCTTTTACAGCTAAACAACTCTGTCTTTCTACATTAATTACCGTTTCCTTATCTTTGATAAAATTCAGATAAGGTATTATCTTGGTTTCTTCAGCAATAATCATGTCCCAAAGGAGATGCCTGGAACCTTGTACTGGAAGCTGACCTATCAGTTGTTTTACCAATTTATCATTTCTATCTAGTAACTCCTTATTCTTATTTTCAAAGAGTTTTGTTTCTTCTTCCTTCTTTTTTAACTATTTCAACCAAGTTCTGATTTTGTCTTTTCAGGCTCACTGTCTCTTTATCTCTCAAGCTAACCAATGACATAGCCTGAACAATGGATTTAATGTTTGTTTTCACACTTAGCTGTTTTGTATGTATTGGTTCCTTTTTAGTCCTCTCTTCTCTTTATTTTTCAAAATCCAAATGGTTTTCATTTAGAACATCTATTTTAGCAGTAAGGAAACCTTTTTCCTTTTCTCACTAAATTTTCTATCCAATAAGATTCAACAACTTTGCATTGCAATCATTTAGCTCCTAAGATAATGATTCTTTCTCCTTCTCTAACTTTGTTAATTTAGAATCCTGAATTAGCTGAGTTGCAGGAATTTTCAATTTCTTCTTCAAAAGTTGGATAATGTTCTCCTTTTCAACCAAAATTTTCTTATTTTCGTTTCGTTTGTCCGCCTCACTATCCATAGCTAGCAAATCCCTTTGAATCTTTTTGATTTTTTGTTGATGCACTTTATTCTCCACATTTTCTTGTTGCAATTGATTCTCTATTCTAGACACTATAGTCTGTAACTTTGAAACTTTCAAAGAAGCTTTCATGAGGTCAATATAGATAAATTCCCAGTCTGTTTGTGTACATGAATTTCATCTGGTATTGGGATCTTCTGCAAATTCAACTTGGTTTGTGCAACTTAATTTTGGGTAGATACTGCTAGATTCAAAGCGTTCTTTGCATGATCCTTTACAGTGACTAATGAAACCTATTTATAACAATTTTTTCTCACTCTAGAATACAACTTCAAATATTTTTCAGAGGAAACATTTTTTTTTATCTTGACCATATCCTGCATATAAGTCACTCCTGGACTTAAACTTATCACTTAATCCCTCATGTGTTTATGAAAAATTGTATTCTTGAACTTCAAAGGCAGGACCTTCGGCTTTTTACTTCATTTTCTTAATTCCCACTTTAACTACCTCTTTCTCTGACTCATTGTTTTGCCTCTTTGTTGTTTCCGAGTCTTCTTCATCAACCTCCACAGCCTCTGAGTGGCTTATTTTAGCTGTACTTTCAATTTTACTTGGAGTTGGCACTGTCATTTCTGTTTTTTTCACTAAAGAAGATGGATTCACTTATATATTCTCTATATCCTCCACATCTGATTGATAATCCAACAAATTAGCCCTTTCAGCTAATCCATGTACTTCCTGATGTTTAAATTCTTTATTCGTATTCTGTTGCCTCCTCATAGTTAACCTTTGTGGCCTTCATAAAATTCATATCTTGAAAAATACCCTCAATCATAGGGAGAGTAGATTTATTCTTAATGATGAACGGTCCCAACTTTAAAGGAAATTTGATTTCAGAAGCTTTTCTAAAATTGATGAAATGTTCATTTTCTACAATCAAATTCTTCCTGATGAGTTCCAGGGAAATTGTCTTGGGTGTTGATAATGTTGGCAAAATATGTGGTTCATAAAAAAAACCATAGACTCTTCTGATTGTGTGTTCCTTTAGAAAAAACCAATACCCAACATATTTGTTTGGAGAAAATTGCAACATTTCCTCCATTTCTGGAAATTTTTTAGGAAGCTTACTCTGAAACACCACTCTATATATTTCTGCCATTATACGGTTCATGTAGTTGAAAGTGTTATTATGGATTTCTAAGGTAAACAATATTTTCTAAACTTTTGCACGTTTTCTTCATTGAAAAATAAGAACATCCTAACCAAGTAGGATTGGAATCTAAAGTGTCTGGATGTGTGGAAATTCACTAGCTGAGAATGAATATTCTCAGCTAGGAATTCATCAAATTTAGGACTGGGAAATTGACTTGACTTTGTGATGCAGGAGAATCATGGCATGCTAGAAATGTGATGAGTTGGTCACATGATGTGGCATATTTTTGTTTGTTTTGATGAGTCATAGTTTGTTAGCGCAAGTAGGAATGATGGTGGATCATGACTCCCTACGTGGAGATCAAGCCGCAGTTTGTTTTGTTGAGACAGGGGCGTTTTCATCATGCTTTGTAGTGTTTGTTTTCAGTTGTAGGACCACTCGATGGGGGAAGTAATAGTTTAGCTTAAATAGGTAGATTAGAGAAGTAGAGGGGGTTTTGTTCTTCAGGGTTAGAATTTCGATTCACATAAGGGAAGGTCAGACTCGCGTCTGGTTTCCACTTCTAAATATTTTGAGAAAGCTAAAGAAGGAGAGTCGAGCTGTGTGTTTGTATATTGCTTAATAGAAGGATTAGTTGTGTGTTTGGAGTGTTGTTAGCCTTTATGCATTTACTGTTTAAACTGTGTATCTGTGCATAGCTGATTTCGGTGGTTTTCTGAACATCTGTATATTTTTCGTGAAATTGTTGATTCAAGTGTTAAATTGTTTCTTGAATAGTTGAAATAGATCGTATATACATGCATAGAAGTGTTAGGATAATGAATCTTGAAGAAGGATGGATTGATTGATCCTTTGATTAATCAACGTAACCCGCAAATTTTCTGCCATTAAGAATTTTTGCAAAGAATAAATGGTGGAGATTGAGTCTGCAAACGAAGATCTGACGGTCCCGGAGAGATCTACAACGAAAGTAGAGAGGGTGATAACAGATCTATAAAGATCTTTGATATCCGCATCAAAGAGTAGATCGATGGTCATGAAGAAGGACGCAAATATTCAACAGTTGGGAATATTGTGGAAGAAAAGTTGCGGGAGGAAAGTTATGGGGGAGCAACTTTGGAAAGTTGACATCCCGCATCCCGCAAACCGCTTGCAGAAATGCTGTTGCGGAAACTCTGCCATAGAAACAGAGTTGTGGAAAGGAGGTTGCCGAAGCAAAATTGCGAGGAGGTAATTTTAGAGCAGAATTTGGCTGAGGGCTAAATTTGGTAATCCTACTAAGTGTAGGAGCCACCAGATCTTGGAGGTGTTGGTTGGGTTGGCTGTGGTTGATCCCACCTACACCAATTTCGGTATCAGAGCAAGAAGAATCTCGTGTGAGAGAGAGGTGTTGCAGTTGAAGCTTGGAAAGAGGAAAGAAGGGTGCTCAAGAGGTTCTACATAGAAGACCAGCATTGCCAAAAGACCAAGTACAAAGAAGGGGATTGGTGAAGTAAGTTTTAGAAGTGTGCAATAGAACTGTTATTGCAGAGGCTTAGTGCAAGAGTATGGATGCACGCATAGGTAGAGCAAGAGGTCATGACAGAGGTCGACTAACGGTGAACGCAAAAGTTATGGAGGAAACGAGGGAGCTACGAGCACGTCTGGAAGCCGTGGATACAGAAAGACAAACAGACGTAGATTCAGGGGATGTAAGTGAACCTGAGGATGAAGAGAAAAGAGAGGAAACTGTACCTATGCAGGAAAAACCCGAGCTAAGGTATTTTAGATCGATTTTTGGAGCAACTTCAAGGCCGAAGCCTGAGTTGTCTACCTATGATGGAAGTCTCATTACTGAGCATCTCATTTACTGGATCAGTAAGATGGATAAATACTTTGAGTACGATGAGATTGAAGAAGACAAGAGAGTCAGATTGGTTGTGACAAGGTTGAAAGGCATGCATCCTTGTGGTGGGATAGTGTGCAAGAATAAAGAAGGAGGAATAATAAGTCATTGATAAAGAGCTGGGATAGGATGGTAGCAAAGATGAGGGATAAGTTCTTTCCCAAATATTATAAGTTAATTCTCTATAGACAAGTACAAAACCTTAGGCAAAGATTGTTAATAGTGAGAGAGTACACTGAAGAGTTCTACAAAGTAAACATAAGGGCATGATATGCGGAAGAGTAAGCAGAAAAGGATGCTAGATATGTCAATGGTATAAGGATGGATATGCAAGAATATATCAGCATGATATTACCTAGAACAATGGAGGAGGCGTATCAATGTGCCTTAAGGGAAAAGGAAAAGATAGCGAGGAAGCAAAGTTTCAGCAGAGCTTCAACCGGAGGAAGAGGAATATTTGGAGCATAGAGGGGAGAGTTCAGTAACTCTAACCATAAAGAGCAACATGGTAGAGGAGGCGACTCTAGCATAAGAGGACTTTACCAAGGAGGTAGAGGTATAGAAAGAGGCATAGGAGCTGTCATTAGGTGCTACAAATGAAACCAGTTGGGGCATAACTCATTTGAATGTCCAGGAAAGGAAGACGTAGAACAGAGAGGAGCCTATGTAGCTCAAGATGAGCAGCAGTAAGAACATTCGATGGTGGAGGAATTTTTTCCAAGACAAGAGAGTCTTTGATGATGGATAAGGTCTTGTTGAAACCTGAGAAGGAGAAAGCAGGGCCTTCTCAAAGAAAATATTTATTCAGGAGCACGTGTAAAGTCCAAGGGAAGTGTTGTAAGATGGTGATTGACAGTGGGAGCATTGACAATCTTGTTTCCATAGAGATGGCGGAGAAGCTGAGTTTAAAGAAGACCAAGCATCCTATTCCATACAAAGTATCTTGGTTACATAAAGGACATCAATACCTGGTAAGTGAGCAGTGTGAAGTTGATTTCTATATAGGTCCATATAAGGACAAGATTCTGTGTGATGTTATGCCCATGGATGTTTGTCATATAATGTTAGGAAGACAATGGCAATTTGATAAGAAAGTGATTCATGATGGTAGGATCAACTGTCATAGTTTTGAGCAGAATGGGATAAGACATGTACTTCACCCATTACAAGAAGGTGGTATAGCAAGACAGTCAGCACCCAAAGTCCTGATGCTGTCAAGAAAAGAATATTTGGAATAGATTGAGAAGGAAGAGTTGGACTATGCTATGAAATGCGAACCGAAAGTGGTGACAATGAAGACTAACGTGACATATCTACCTGAGGAGATTCAGGAGATGTCGAGTGAGTTTAGTGACATCGTGGTGGATGATTTACCCAATGAATTACCATCAAGGAGGGATATAAGCTATCAAATTGATTTTGTTCCAAGAGCCAGTTTACCAAACAAGGCATCGTATAGTTTGACACCTCAAGAGAATGAAGAAGTGAGGAGACAGGTCCAAGGATTGTTGGACAAAGGATTGGTCCAGAAGAGTCTGAGTCCATGTGTCGTACCAACAGTACTGACGCCAAAGAAGGATGGTGTGTGGAGGATGTGTAATGACTCCAGAGCAATTAACAAGATTACTATCAGATATAGGTTTCCATTACCAAGGATGGATGACATGACGGATTGCCTAAGTGGGGCAACGTGCTTTTCAAAACTGGATTTTAAGAGTGGGTATCATCAGATCAAAATCAAAGAAGGAGATGAGTTGAAGACATCCTTTAAGACAAATGATGTGTTGTATGAGTGGTTGGTCATTCCATTTGGATTGTCCAATGCACCAAGCACTTTTATGAGATTGATGAATGGATTCTTGAGAGATTTCATAGGTAAGTTTGTGATAGTTTACCTTGATGACATTTTGGTTTTTATCCAAACAGAAGAAGAGCATTTGAAGCATCTGAGATATGTTTTGGAGAGGCTGGAGCAAGAAAAGTTGCTGGTAAATGTGAAGACGTGTGCATTTATGAAGCCATAGCTAGTATACTTAGGTTTTGTTATCTCAATAAATGGGTTGAAGATGGATCCGGAAAAGGTGCAAGCAATCATTGCTTGGCCTTCACCTAGGAACATATTTGAGGTGAGAAGTTTTCGTGGATTGGCAAATTTTTATAGGAATTTTATAAAGAATTTCAGTGGTATTTGTGCATATATTGTCAAGAAAATTAAGAAGGACAGACAACCATTTCAATGGACAATAGAGGCTGAAAGGAGTTTTCAATTCTTAAAGAAGAAGATCACTGAACAACCAGTACTGAAGTTACTAGACTTCAAACATCCTTTCCAAGTAAAGTGCGATTCCAGTGGAGTAGTAATCGGAGCTATGCTTAGTCAGGAGGAAAGGTCTATAGCGTATTTCAGTGAGAATTTGAAAGATGCAAAGCATAAGTATTCATATTATGACAAGGAGTTTTATGCTATTGTTTAAGGAATGAAGCATTGGAGACATTATTTGATTCCTAGAGAATTTGTTTTATATTCTGATAACCATGCATTGCAGTATTATGCATCAACCTAAGTTGAACTTGAAACATGTCAAGTGGGTTGAGTTCTTACAGAGATTTACCTTTGTGTTGAAACACATAAGTGGACTGTCAAATAGAGTAGCTGATTCCTTAAGTAGGAGACTGCTGATTATGCAAGAGAATCATATCCAAGTCTTGGGATTTGAGCATTTAAGGGTTCTGTATGAGGTTGACATTGATTTCCAGGAGGCTTACAGGGCTTGTAAGAATCCAGTGGAGGTGGAAAGAGAGCCATGGATGGAGTATATGCTACAAGATGGTTTACTCTTTAGAAACGGTAAATTGTGTATACCAAAGTGTTCCATGAGAGATAACTTGATACAGGGAAAACACAATGGAGGTATGGTAGGTCACTTTGGAAGTGATAAAACCTTTGGACAGTTAGGTCATTTCTATTTTTTGCTAAGGATGAGGTTTGAAGTTGAGAATTTTGTAAGCATATGTAGAGTATGACAGCATGTTAAAGGAAGAAGCTAGAACATAGGGTTGTATACACCATTGCTTGTTCCAACTAGGTCTTGAGATTCTGTGAGTATGGAATTCATTCTGGGTTTACCAAGAACTCAGAAGGGACATGATTCTATCTTCGTAGTTGTTGATAGATTCACTAAGATGCGACACATTTAATTCGATGCTACAAGACTAGTGATTCTACACACATTGCTAACTTATTTTTCAATGAAGTTGTGAAATTACATGGTTTACCTAGAAGCATTATATCAGACAGAGATGTGAAGTTCACAGGTCATTTCCAGAGGACCTTGTGGAAGAAGTTGGGTACCATACTAAACTTCAGTTCAACATATCACCCACAGTATGATGGATAGATAGAGGCAGTTAATAGGAGTCCGGGGAACATGTTGAGAAGTCTGATTGGAGAGAAACCGAAGTAGCGGGACAAAGTATTAGCTCAAGATGAGTTTTTCTATAATGATTCACCAAAAAGAAGTACGAGGATGAGTCCATTTCAAATTCTATATGGAATGCATCCAAGAGGAGTGTGTGAACTTCGTGACTTGGGTCAATTGGAGAAAAGGAGTGCTGAGAGAAGAGTTTGCAACGAGAATCAGTGAACTACAGGAGCAAGTGAAAGCAAGGTTACAACAAAGTAACACCATTTACAAGGCCATATAAGATTCCAAAAGGAGAGAGAAGAACTATGAAGTAGGAGATTTGGTCTTAGCATATCTAAAGAGAGACAAATTTCCAAAAGGAGAGTATAACAAGTTGAAGATGAAGAAGACTGGACCCTACATGATACTCAGAAAATTCTCAACAAATGCTTATGAGTTAGAGATGCCTATAGGAGTGGGTATTTCACCAATCTTTAATGTTGCGGATCTATATACTTATGTAACAGGTCATACTGGAACCTTTGTAGAAGGCGAAGATCCTACTAAAGACCTACGATGGGTGGGGCAGATTCCTGTGGCATAGCCATTGGAAGTTGAGGCCATTCTGGACACTAAAGTGGTAAAGAGTACAAGGAAGAAGGACTATCTAGAGGATTTGGTAAAATGGAAGAAGATACCAATAAAGGATTCTACTTGGATGAGCGCTATAGATTTGGAAGCCAAGGGTTTCACTGTAGCTGATCTAATGAACAAGGGTTCATAAATTTTCACCCTTGCAAGTCTGATGCAGGAGCATCGTGGAATGCCAACAATGTGATGAGTTGGTCACATGATGTGGCATATTTTTGTTTGTTTTGATGATTCATAGTTTGTTAGCGCAAGTAGGAATGATGGTGGATCATGACTCCTTGCGTGGAGATCAAGCTGCAATTTGTTTTGTTGAGACAAGGATGTTTTCATCATGCTTTCTAGTGTTTGTTTTTGGTTGCAGGACCACTCGGTGGGGGAAGTAATAGTTTAGCTTAAATAGGTAGATTAGAGAAGTATAGGGGGTTCTATTCTTTAGGGTTATAATTTCGATTCGAAGGTCAGACCTGCATCTGGTTTCCACTGTAATATTGCTAAGTGTAGGAGCCCCCAGATCCTAGAGGTGCTGGTTGGGTTGGCTGTGGTTGATCCCACGTGCACCACTGTGACTCTGGCCAACACATACTCATTTTAAACAACATACTCAATAATAGTTCTGAGACAAATCTGTTAGTGTCTAGACCAAAAAATTGATTGAATAAGGAAATGACTATCTGGGACTCTTCATTAAATAGACTGATATCAAGAGGAAAATGTTCATCTGCAATAGACACATCAATTTTAAATATTTTGGAGTAAAATATTTTGTTTTTCTTCGGTAGCAACATGTATGAACTGTTGAATTAGGTTTTCCTCAACAAAATATTCCTAGTTCAAGGTAAATGACGGGGGGACTTCAAGTGAATCTGTGATAACCAGGGAATTAATGTGGAAAAGAATCCTAGACCTAGTAGAGTCCATTATAACTCTTTCAGAAGGGAAATAAATCGAGGCACACTAGGCCACAAAGTCTGGGGTATTTAGGGTTTGATCGAGACAAAAATGGTGGAAATGTGACCGGTAGACACCATGCAAGTCAATCCCTTTCTCCTTAAATATTTGTATTTTACTTCTTAACTCATGGATTGGGCCACAAGATAGTGCAATATCAAAAACATCCTCATCTCTGTCTTCAAATATCTCCTCCAGTTTCCCAAATTCATGATCCCGTGCTTCAATTTCTCCTCTGCCCTCAATTTTTAAATAATTTAGGCGGGTTAGTTACGTGGACTACCTGGATGATGGAGGATGGAAAGGTTACTTTTTGATTTGGCTTCCACAGGCACATACATGTTTTCCTCCAATGCACAAAATACAAGTAACCAAAAGCATGTGCCCTTTTTCCTTTTATAACATTCTCTTGTTGGCAGTTTCAGGATCGAGAGGAGTGGTTTTATCCTACCACCTTCCACCCAATGGAATGATCCTCTGCCTTCCATGTGGAAATCAATAAAAACTCCACTAGGATGAGCTCTATCCACCTCCCGTGCATGTTGCGGGCACAAAACTCTCCTCCATTGTAGATCTATTTTCCGCTTCATCTTCAGTCATCAATAATGTCCACCCTTTAACCTTTTGCATTTATTTTTCTATCAATCACTTACCCTTTCTCCTGTCGCACATATTTCCCCAACAGACTGTCTATCAGTTGTCGATCTCTCTTTCCCTTTCATCTTCACTGTTGATTAAACCTAATCGTTAACCCTCTCTACCGATCATTTCGAAATATTTTTACTTCTTTGTTCCTCGAGCAACTTCTTGTAGCAGATCCAACATCCATCATTAATCTATCTACTCATAAGATCTGAACCATTGAACCTTTCATAATATACCGTGAGTGAATTTTTCCTTTCTTTAGCTACTTTTTGCCTTTATCCTATGGTATCATGGGAAAAGGGAAAACTTGGTCTCCCTTTTAACACCCATCCTATCATCCCCTTGGTCACATTACCAAAATTTAAAGGTATAAGTGCCTTATCTCTCCTTAAGCTTATCTGCTCACATGTTAACCAAAACAGTGCTAACACTAGGGAAACCATAAGAAAATTCTAGCCAACAAATCCTAGTTAAGAATCACTCCCAATTAATATTGGTCACTCCACCAAAGGTCCTCAACATGCAAGCATCAATACCAACAAGTCATATATGACACATACGATAAGGTTGTATCAAACAACCACTCCACACTAGCACTATTGTCTTTCTTAGGGTTTGTAAACCCTATTTGTGTTGTATCACAAAATAAAATTACAATATAATTGTAGTGATATACTTCAAATCCACATGTCCATCATAGGATTTGAATTCTCTAACCCTAGGTTTTCAACTCTTGCATAAACAAAATTACCAAGACCTCCATTGAACATCAAGGATATAATTACTAGGTCTTCTTCCAAGAAAAACATTAAACCAAGCTCATGACTCATCGAATTAGTCTCACCATGATATTCTGGTGGCCTCACATTCCATAAGAAAATGTTGTAAATCCATGTAAGGAATTAGTTCCATTATCCATGTCTTCTATTAGGGTAGAAACCATAGCACTACAACATGGTCCACAATAACCATCACCATCATAAAACATTGTGTTGTTTTATAAGGTTTATATGCATAGAAAAAACCCTAACATCATAAGAGAAAACCCTAACATCACAAGAGAAGACCCTAGCATCACAAGAGAAAACATGAGCATCACACAAGATAAATCTTTCCATGAACATCCAAGATGCCTCTCTCTCTCTCCTATCCTCTCCTAGGGTTTCCTCATGAACCCTAGTGTCTAGCTCCTAGGGTTTCCTCATGGACCCTAGCATCTTTCTCCCTACATTAATTATCTCTTGCATAGGGTTTCCTTATGAAATCTAAATTCTTTATCATAAAAGAAATCTATAAGACAAGTACAAGGTGGAGTAAATAATTATAAATGATCACAATATCTTTCTCCTCGATTTATATATACAATATGTAGGGAGGCTTACCTAAAACAAGCACATGTTTGCATACAAGTTACCAACAAGGAAATCCCACATGGAGGAATCCACAATACAAGAATACACTAGTGCCACATAAGGGTTTACACAATTCCCATGTGACATTAATAGAAATGGATCATGGCCACATAAATGATATACA
Source organism: Pseudotsuga menziesii (assembly GCA_001517045.1). Classification (NCBI taxonomy): domain Eukaryota; kingdom Viridiplantae; phylum Streptophyta; class Pinopsida; order Pinales; family Pinaceae; genus Pseudotsuga; species Pseudotsuga menziesii. Next base: position 110,770 of record LPNX010271351.1, on the reverse strand, counting down.
ATGGATTCATGCCACTCACAAGATCATATCCTCAAATAGATATACAATGGATCTATGCCAATCTAGAGATCATATCCATGAATATGTACACAATGTATCTATATGTCATCATGCATCATGAGAGCAATATGTAGCTGAGTTGAGTGATGGTTCTCTCGATGGTACTAGTACCACATGAGGTGTGGTGCAATATTTAGAAAATTAGAAGGAAGTCCTACCCATGTGAATAAATGAGTTGAGGTCAAACATGGGGGAAATTGTTTGATTACCATCCATTGATGTATATCGTTAACAAATGCGATGCAACCCACTGATGATGATGATGCGTGCCTAGGTACCTAGTACATTCTAGAAAGTGTGAATAGATGTCTTGTAATCAAACACTTTTAGAATCTATCCATTAGGAGACATTGATGTATTCCCACTACCCAATAGTGAGGGATCCCACCACTGATGAATACAAGCCCCAGGGTACTATTGAGACTCTAGATCTCATTCCCAGAGAATTATGAGTTGAATTTAATGGGAAGGTACCCATTTTAATGGATGCATTGAGGAATCCCCCATCACCCAACACGAGGAAATATTAGGGACTGATTTGACTTAGGAAGGGACTGGGACAAAGTTTGCAGAACATACCATCAAGTATGTCTCCTACATGTACTAGATGTAAACATCACACATAAGAGGCCTATGAGAAACAACTAGTTAATGAAATATATTAGACGGGGTAAGGAGTTCCACCAATTATGAAAATGGAATCCAAGGTACAACATGAATAAAAAAATGTGAATATATTTCTTAACGTCGAGCATCAAGGGGAACCACTCAATCAATGACCAATGATGAATTGTCATCTGTTGAGTGAAAGGTTACCTGTAAATGATGTAAAAAAGAATAGGGTGCTACAAATCTTGGTTAATTCCTTAGAGTGGATGAGTTGTCGTATATGAGACATAACCCGCCTATGAGAAGTCAATGTGATCCTTCCCCACAAGCACAAGTATGAACACTAATTTCAATGCTACATGATGAGAACATACTGAAACCAAGGAATGGATGGAACGTGACATTAATTCTATTTCATAATGCCTGACACAAGTTATATCATTGAAAAATTAGCATGAAACAATACTGACTTGAGAAACTTTGGATACAAAGGGACCAATGATACAAATATACAATGTAGGAGACATTTATAGATTCCCAATATGATTGGAAGAGTAACTAAACAGAGGATTAACAACTATGAGATCAAGGCTTAAATCCTAAGGCCAAAACTAGAACCCAATTTGCTGAGAGACTCAAGATTGGTGCTTTGTTTAAGGATCACTTGAATTGCTTCCACTGCAATGATAGACATTTGAGATATTTTCCTCCACTCTCTTTTTGTTTTTTGAATATTTGATTTTTAGTGTATTTTTCTTATTATAAATCCCGAAATATAATAAAAGAATGCTATAGTACATTGGAGAAGATCGGTGGTGCATGGAGTGCAACTACGTTCCAAGAACACCGAAAATACCTATGCAAAAAACACAAAAAAAGGGGATGCACAGGATGTGGACTCTCTTGAAGCATGTCTTCTCTAATCAGTGTTGCAATATGTGACTACAATAAGTAGAAAAAGGTGTTGGAGACATTTACCACCATACACACTCTTTTTGGTCAAATTGGCCTAGTTAAACCACTATCATAAGTATAATTGACATTGATTAACATCAGTGGAGCATTAATTGACATCATCCAGTCACACCCATGCCTATCTACAGTCAAGGAGGCTAACTTAGCCTTCTCTTATAGTCAAGGAGGCTAATTGGAGCACTCCGAGGGTGATCTGAGTGATATTAATGCACCTAATTGCTAACTGGTGGTTACAATTAGTTCAACCAATCAGTTAAGGCGCCTCCTCTCATTAAATATATTATTTAATGATTATTTATTATTATTTAATGATCTGGAGTCAACAGGGGCGCCTCCACCAACTTCTGATGATCAGTTCAGCTTCAGTTAACCTCATCGAGGTTCATTGAAGTCATTGAAGCACTAGAATTTGATGGTTGGCTTGCTATGGCATGTGTTTGATCTCTTTCAGTTGAGATTCAGTCATTTATTGCACTCCGACTTCAGTTAGGGTTTGGTGAGTCAATTAGGGTTTTGGTCAAGTGGTTAACTGAGTGTGAACCAATGGCTTACAATCAGTTAAGGTAGACTCAATCATTGAATTCGAATGACCTCCTTAGGTATTTGAATTCCTCATTGATTCAAGCTATTGCTTGACATTGTTATGGTAACTATTCATTGTTTATTGAATATACAGAGAAAAAACCATTTTGGTTCCGATTAACACCATTTCTGAGTTATTTGTTGATTATTTCTTGATGAGATTGATTATTTGTTCCTAGATCAATGTGCAAGATTAATATGGTATCAGAGCTTACGGTGGGACAAAGCTCTATCTCTCAAAAACAAGCTTTTTGACAGATTTCTGCATGAAATTTGAGCAATAGCTCAAAAATCCAGCACTACACCAGAAGCCAAGGCTTACCACTTAATACCCCAAGTAAAGAACTTGTTGATCAAGCTTGCTTGATTGACTATGCTGGGTGTGATGAAAGCCTAAAATGTGCAGGTTGTACGACCTTATGGTACCCTTTTTTGTTTTGATTTGCAGGTTTTAACAGGTACAACTTCGAATGGACTCATTAGTCCCTCTTCTCACCCCATTCACAAGCTATTCAGAATGGAAGTTGAAGATGATTGCATCTTTGAAGAGACGAGGTCTCTATGAGGTGTCTATTGGAATTGGAAAAGATTCTTATGAGAATGAAAATGACTGGCTAAATGACGGTGATAGAGCTTTTGGAGCAATATGTTTGACCCTTTCTCTTAGCTTGCGCTACCTTATTGGTTCTGCTGAATACCCAAAGGATCTTTGGACAAAATTGGACAGAACCTTTGGCAAGCACAAGGAGGATCATAATAGCACTTTGGAGATCACATACAACACCACAAGATTTATTTACTCAAAATTATCAGCCTCTACTCTCTCTGATGAAGTTGTTCAAGATGAAGAAGAAGCATAATCTTCTACATAGTCAATTCGAATTGAAGAAAGTCTCCATGCAGTGACTCCTTCTCCTGATGCTCTGGAAGTTCATGAGATATTTGATATCTCATCTCCTCATATTTCTGAAACAAAAGAAGACATTCGAATCTCTGCTATTGAAGAAAAACACTGCTGCACTTCCATGCAAAAATTCACCGGTGATTTTCCTTTGAATTCTGTGCAAAATTTACCTGTAATTGCTTTCGAAAGTGAAGAGAAATTTGATTTTTCTTCCTCTAATGTTGCTTCTGGTGTGAAAATATGTAATACCTTGGATATTTTGGAAAAAAATATCAGATTACAAGAGTGATCAATTCGCTCCCCATGATCTAGATCTTCCAGCAAATTCTTGCAGGATTGCATGCACCAAAATTCAGAATTTTGAAGAAAAAGACAACTGTGCATCCACCGTCTCGGTTGACCATAATTTTGGATATGATATGAACCTTATTGGATCTGATATGATCTTATTTGGATCTGATCTGATATTTCTCGGTTCAAAATTTCAAGTTCATAAACCTTCAATACTGCTTGTAGCTTTTCTCATCAACGGTGTGAAGAAACAAGTACCGCAAGTCTCCTACAAAACTGTTGCTGGGGATTTGATTTCATTTCACAGTTTTGGATCTGTTTTGAACTTATTTAGATCTGATTTACTTTCTGATATGATATTATTTGGTTCATATTTTAAATCCAAGAGCTTTCAGTCATACTTGTAGCTGCTCTCACCAATTCCGGTGTGAAAAATCAAGTACCACACTTTCTCTTCAAAACTGCTGATGGGGATTTGGTGTTAGTTTCCTCTTATGAGGTTGTTGATATTTTATTTTATGAATAATTAGCTATTTCTGAAGCTATATCAGATTATGGATCTCAAGCATTCGCTCTCCAAAGTCCCAGGGCTTCTCTACCTTTGGTCACATGCTCATCTCCTCACAGAACTAGTAAAGAGGAAGACATTCTGCATCCGCTTGGACACTTGCTCAAAATTGGGGCTGATTTTACCACTCATGGTTTGCTGTTCAAGGCTGCAACATATCAGTTTCTTGAGTGTTCCACATGTGGTTCGAATCCTCAAGAACCTTTGCTCTTTCTTCAGATGATTTCAGTTGCTCTACATGGGTCCAGTTTTCACTGTGCAGCTGTTTATATTTCTGATTCAGTTGAGTGCATTGTTCTTATTCCAAAGTGGAAGATTCCTCCAGACATATTCATTTAGTTTGGATTCATAGGTTCACATGGACAGTCTGAGGATGCTGCTGCATAGAAGAACCAATTCTTGATTTACTGCTTAGTTTGAGAAGGGGTATTTTTCCCATGAGGTTTTCCCCGTTTCCTTGGTTATATTAAGCAGTTACTTTATTGTACAGGGTGACCTATGGCCTTTGTTTCTGGGGCCCTAGAAGTTTTATGCATATATGTTTTTTAACTCTTCCTGAGTATAGCTTAAGGGGAGGTGTTGGAGACATTTACCACCATACACACTCTTTTTGGTCAAATTGGCCTAGTTAAACCACTATCCTAAGTATAATTGACATTAATTGACATTAGTGAAGCATTAATTGACACCATCCAGTCACACCCACGCCTACCTACAGTAAAGGAGGATAACTGGAGCACTCCGGGGGTGATCTGAGTGATATTAATGCACCTAATTGCTAACTGGTGGTTAAAATCAGTTCAACCAGTTAGTTAAGGTGCCTCCTCTCATTAAATATATTATTTAATGATTATTTATTATTATTTAATGATCTGGAGTCAATAGGGGCGCCTCCACCAACTTTTGATGATCAGTTCAGCTTCAGTTAGCCTCATCGGGGTTCAGTGAAGTCATTGAAGCACTAGCACTTGATGGTTGGCTTGCTATGACATGTGTTTGATCTCGTTCAGTTGGGATTCAATCATTTATTGCACTCCGACTTCAGTTAGGGTTTGGTGAGTCAATTAGGGTTTTGGTCAAGTGGTTAAGTGAGTGTGAACCAATGGCTTATAGTCAGTTAAGCTAGACTCACTCATTGAATTCGAATGACCTCCTTAGGTATTTGAATTCCTCATTGATTCAAGCTATTGCTTGACATTGTTATGGTAACTATTCATTGTTTATTGGATATACAGAGAGGAAACCATTTTGGTTCCGATTAACACCATTTCTGAGTTATTTGTTGATTATTTGTTGATGAGATTGATTATTTGTTCCTAGATCAATGTGCAAGATTAATAAAAGGAAAGTGGTTTTAGGAGAATAAATTGGAATTAATTAGATAATGGAAAACTGTAGTGGGCGTTAGATTCTCAAGTGTAAGAAAATGTAAGGAAATGTACTAGTGCAAAATGTAAAAAGTTTGAGAGTCCTCTTGGTGATGGAAAAAATAAGAGTTAGAGAGGGTCAGGAGGCCTCATATAAATGACATGGTGGGGATACATAGGAACTATTGAGCCTAGCACAAGCTTTGACGTGGGAACTAGAATATGATTGGATAGGGGTTTAACTAGGGAACCCATGAGTTGGTAAGTTATAACATGGATATTTATGACTTTTTTGTGAACAGAGCGCTAATGTCGCACTTCCATGTGTGGTGATCCTAAGGCGTGAACATAATGGCATGGTTGATGCAAATCATGAATTATGGAGATGACCTATCCTCTAAGCCAATTTAGGGACACATACCTTTTAGTCATACCACCAATTGGAAAAACTAATCCTTAGCTCTCGTTTCTTGTCAAAATTAGCCAAGAACTATACAAAATGACATTAGTATTTGTATTTTTTGAAACATTTAGTACTGAAGAGAAAGTAAAAGAAACCTAATTTACTTATAATACAATGGTTATAGATGGGTTTTTCCCAAACACAAGTGCCTAGGCATAATACGTCTTCGTATAGAGCTTATTGTAGGTGCTAGAATCTTCCCCTTGAAATATTATAGCTCATAAGCTTCCTCATTTAACACTCACTTTATGATATAAGTACCAAGACACATTGAATTGAATTTACCAGGCCCTAGATCATCATATTGTTGGTTATATACAAGCACGATATCTCCTTCATAGAGGACACAAAGATGGATAGATTTTTCATACTGAGCCTTCACATGTTTCTTGTGTGATTCGTTGGTAGTAGATGCATCTCTTGTATGATCATCTAACTATTCCAAGTAAACTAAACATTCTTCTAATTGGGTCATATCTGGTAAGAAATCGATACCTAAATTTGAGGATGGGACTTCACATTCTATGCGTATGTAGTACTGATTATTAACTTCCATTTGCGAAGATCGATGATCATGGTTTCCATTTTTTAGAACTATGGCTTGATAAGCTATTTTGGTAGCAGAAAAAACCAAAAAAACCTTCCTACACCCAGTTCCTTGTGTTGGTTCTAGTATTACCCATGAGTCTTCGAAATAGGAAGTCCTAAATTGAGACGTTTTCCTTGTATCAGTAACAACGATAGATGATATCATGTGTATACAATATGCAACGCCAATTATATTGGGTGGAGGAAAATTGAATGTTCCCATTAGGGTAGGATATATTCCCACACCAACATTTTCACAGCCCTTCCAGAAACGAATTACTAGGGGGATATTTGTCCCATAGTTATGAGTGAAATCATTTCTATGGAACGATAACTAAACGATGGTGACTATCTTTCTTTCGTGGGGAAATTTAATCACTTGAAATATTGGAGATATCTCAACCATGATGGCATGAGTCCAACTCCTACCTAGTAATAAATCGTAATCAAGTGGAGCATCCACAACTTCCACTTCTATATTATCTATCTTTTCCCCTATCTCTATTGGGAGATCCATGATGATTCCATGGTGTTGGAATAAGTGACCACCAAATTCCTTTTAACATGGTTAGCATGGGAACTAATTTGGGTGCGCCAATGGCCTTCCAACATGATAAGGACATTACACAAGTGGATGCTCCCTCATCTATAATAGTTCGGTGGATGTTTGACCTTCCAGTCAAAACTTGTATATGAAAAGTGCATGGTGAGGTAGGTGAGGCTTCCAATTGTCTAAATTGAATATCAATAGTTAACTGTCTAAAGGATCCATGGCCCCTATATAAAAAACAAGGGTCTTCCATTGAGTAGGACAAATCCGGAGGACTTTGAGGGTGGACATTCCACAATGATCTTGGTCCAAATCTTCCACTATGCAATAATTTTGAGCAACACATGATTTTGGATTGTATGTGTCTTTTTCAAAACAACTTTTGGTATTTAGGGCGTAGTGTCATTTGTTGGTTTCTCTATGTGTAATAGTTGAGTTGTTTCAGATTCATGAATTTCCTTTCTTTTAGATTCAGATGTGGTTGAATCATAATTTCTATTCCTTGTTTAGAGGTTGGTTTCCCAATGACACAAGAACACTTTGATTTGGCTTGGATTTCCCCTTTCAAAGAGGTACCCTAGTTTCCCCCCTTGTGAGGTTGATGGGTTCATAATAGAAATAATTTCTTGTTGTTTTGGAGGGAGAAAATTAGTTAGCATGGATGGTTGCTTGGTAGCTTCCTGTTGTTCCAATATCCATTTAGGAAATTCTATATTAGGGAAGAAGTAGGTCAAGTGTTCCTCTATGCATAGGTTGCATAAGAAGCTGGCCTTATTTTTCTCTCTCTCACCCCTACTAGTGTTTCTATTGTAATTGTAATCATTATTTTATTCGCATTATTATTTCTCTTAATCCCATTTTTCTTGTTCTTATTCTTCTTCCTTACAGGCTGTCGATTTCCCTTAGCATTAGCTATATGTATTGACATAACATATGTTGGAGGGTTGGGTTTGGTCTTTTTGTATTGCTATTTTTGGTGATAGGCGCATTATGGTTGCTACCTTTACATGCCATGTCATTATCCAATGAACCAATTACACCATCAACATGAGGTCCAGGGATTGGTTTGGTTGGATAAATATCCACTTTGGGAGAAACAAGCAGAATCTCATACATAATTCTTGATTGGGAATACACCCAATCAAGTTGATGAACCTTAATGGTATATTTATCTTATGTTTGTACCCTAGATAGGGCCACATCCTTTGTAATGAAAGGTTGCAATGATTTAATGAACCAATCGGTTTAAAAATAATCAAGAATTTGTGCCTTTATTAAACTACATATCCTTCACCATTCATGAATATGATTAGAGATGTGTGTGGACTTATCCTAATTGAAAAAATTCAGGAGTTATACGCTAGTCTCATAACAGGTTGGTCACTGAAAATGGTTCAAGAAATCCATTGCAATCACATTGAAGTTCTCAAAGGAAGCTTGTGGTATCTCAATGTACCATTTCATTTTTACCCTTGTTAAGGTCCCTTGGAAGAGTCACAACCTAATGGAATCATCCATCAAGTAGTTTGAAGAACACCAAAGATAGATGTTATCACATGGTTTTCCATATATTCTCTAGTATTCCCTTCAAACTTAGGTATGTCTAAAGGAATTTTGGTAGGAATAGGGGGCATCTAGGATCGTGTAACATTGGGTCACTGGTTAGCTTCATTAGATATAACAGATTCAAAGTTTTTGAGAAGGGTATCTTTTTCTATGTATATAATTCCAAGCCCCGGTAGCATTTTATTCCCGCTGGTTCGTATTTAAAAATGATTGGAATGATATATAAGGATTCCCAAGAATCATGAAATGTTAACTATTTTATCCAAAGTTTTGATTATGACTGAACTGACTTTGTATAAAAGCTGGTGTGTTTCTTCCATGTATGCTCCTCATGAATGGTTGTTTGCTATGGGAAGTATTAACATTTGTATTATTGACCATGTTCACTTGTCTTTCCCTAGTTGAAGGGACATTTCCTCGGTGTATATTATTCCCCTAGGGAAATCCAACACTAGTTCCCCCTATTCCATGATTCATTGTATTTCCTTGCAACATATTTTGTCACAAGGGAGCCTCAATGCTCATACTTCCCATTCCTTAGAAAGGCATGTTCATCTAAGCTGGGTTGGATTCAAGATCGACCCCAATTATTATGGAAGGGTTCGGCATGGACATGCGCCCACTATAGGGTGGGAATGAATAAGATGGAACCTATGGACCATTTCCAATGGTAGTAGTGCTTTTTGCAATGGGAAGAATATTGGAATTAATAGGTTGGAAACCTAGAAATGTCATCCCAAAGGAAAAAAACATTGGTTTCTTGTGGCATATATTAAGCCCCTCTAGTAAGTACCATTGCAGAAGGCAGGAACCATCTAGATGCTAATGCAGATGAAATATTTAAGTATCCTTATCATATGAGAACATATCTTAATGGGGATGTAACATATCCAGTGACAAGTTTATCCCTTGTGTTCTCCATACTATCCTACTTGAATGGTGTATTAATTGGTTTAGGAGTATGTAACTCAAGTTCTTAGTTATGAACAAAATTAGGATTATGCGGTGGGTTTAACAACCATTTAGGGTCTGAAATATCCTCTATTGCAATATAACCTAGGTTCCCATTAGGATGAGAAGAGTGTCTCTAGAGGAGTTTTTCAACTGCCCCTCCCTTAGTATCACTAAGGTGTCTTTCATCAGATGGACTCTTAGAATCACTAGAAATTGAATGGTTTTTTTCTTCTCTGTGTCCTATTTCTGATTCTTAGTTTTGTGCATCTGCCCCCTGAGGAGATATATCACTATAATCCAGTATTCTTTGTTTTGTAGGTAAATCTACCCTTTTAGGAGATAATCATTGAATCCTCATGGAACTACACAAATGTTGATCGACCATGGTGCCATAATAAAGACACAAAGGAATGATCCTAAAAAAATTAAGAAATAAAAAAAACAACATGCACAAAAATGTTACTAAAAATATTTACACAAGTAGAAATACTCTTCCAATTACAAGCATTTGGTTGTTTAGGAAAAAATACTATTTAGTGAAGAGTCATAATTAAGGGTCTTCCAGAAGTTATCCTGGGATGATTAGGGTCCAAGTCCAATGAACAAAAACTGAAGGAGACAATTAGCTAATCCTCACGTGATAATCACCAAGGGTACAAGTACTTTCCTTTAACAAATATCCTCCCAAGGAGATGAGATGAATATTCTATGTCTGTATCAGGTTCCATAATATATTCCCCTTGCAAGGACCTATGAGTATCTTAGGAAAATAAAATAAGGTCATGTTGGCCCGATTTTCTGACCTAGTCCAACAAGGAGGTTATGCCCACACAATCAGCTTAAAGCAACGTCCGGTGTGTTTGGAATAGCAAAACCTCGCAGGTTATGGTCCTGCTACCAGTTGATTTTTCTCGTAAGGAGAAATTAAAATCAGCAAAATCTATTCTATCCTAATGTTATTTATACCTAAATGAATTCTATAATTAGTTTCAACTATCTAAATCGTCTTATAATTGCTTTATTAAGGAAAGACTCCAATTTTTGAAGAGTTTTTCTGAATATAAGGACTATTAAAATTATACTAAAAATTACACAAATTGATTTAACAGCTGTTAACTAAAATATATTAACACAAAACTTAATCTGAACTATCCTATCTATCCTATCTATCCTATCTCAGCTGAGAGCGCTTCTAAACACTATATTAATTATTAATTAATAGATGATGAACAGAAAGATAAAGTGTATGATCCAAATAGAAATATTTAAGTCACACATAATAAATCATTCTGTTATAAAATAACTGAACAGAGAAACTGAAAATAAACAATTATTTCAATTTTCTGAAATTAATTAATAACTAATGATCAACATAGCTATTTGAATCAAAGATGATGTCTAATATAAAATCACTGTAAACATACAAATGATATTTAATAGACATAAATGTATATCCTTATAGCTTAAATTTATAGTAAAAATACTAATAAACTCAGTCACAACGATATATTAATTAAAATGCAATATTGAGCTGACAAAGTGAAAATTGTAATTAAACACAAGTATAACAAAGCATACTGTATTAATATAGAAGATAATATACTGAAATATAGAGTATATCCAAAACAATACCAGTCATGATATCAACCTGGAGATTTCTAGTTGCATCCCATATCCAAAGATCCAACTTCAGTAATGAAACAAAACCAGCAACAAAATATATTTCAAGTATGTCTTTCTCCTATCACTCCATCCCTCCTTTCCTAAAAACTTCTGACTTATATAATACTATCAACCTTTCGATTCCAGTTTTCCCATCAATGCTACATGCAAAATTATAGGATTCCTATAACCATTAAAGAGAATCGAATCTCTTTTATCAGACACCTGTCACTATAATAAAAAAAACTAGCCTGAATAGTTGCTGGTTTAAAGGTACTTGACAGATTCGTGATCATTGTTGAAATCCCAGTCTTCCATAAACAGCCACGTCTTCCAACCAACATATTGAAATCGTCCTGTAACTGTGGAGAAGAATGATGACATATCCACCTGCGTTTAAACAAAACAAGCATCTCATTAAAAACCAATTAAAACAGATGTAACGAAATAAACCATAATTTAAATGAATGCCTGTAAAATATGCAATTTTATAGGCATGCATAACAAAATTTTATTACCTGTCTGACAGCGAAACAACCCATGAGAATAACCATCAAGTTTTATTTTGAAGGTCGACTACTCTTCTAGCTTCAGCTAATTTAGCTTCAAGCCTGATAATCTTTAACTTTTGTTTTTCAATTTGTTCAAGCAGATGCTGATTCGTACTTATTATTGACTTTTTGGGCTTTTTATACTGGTTCTTTTTGTTATTCATTTTTTTCCACCTGCTAATCCAACTCAACAACTCCTCTCTGAATGTTCTATTTTCTTCTTCTATCAATGTTGCATTAGATTGACATAGTTTTAGTTCAACTTTTAATTCCGTAATCTTGGTCTGGTATGCCTTGTCCAACACTCCTTGAAGAGCTTCTTCTTCATTTTTGTGACCTGAATTGGCTGCCTGAGGAGGATCAGGGTTATCAATGTTTTGATCAAATGATTGAATACTGATAAAAGATGGTTTAGGGTCTGAAATACAGGTATCCACACATGATGGAGCAACCTAGGCTTTACCCAATCCCGTCATATTTTCAACTAATTTCACATTATTATCCTTTATCAGAGAGGACTTGTTTATATGAGTAGTGACAGGTACTGACGATGGGACGTCGTATTCAATATGGACGATGGAAGGCTGAGTATCCTGTTGATTATCCATAGGAGCATAAATTGTTCATACATTATCCATACTCCTAGTAACCCTCCTTGAAAACACAAGATTCTCTGATTTAAACCCTCCTCTATCGCAGCATACCTGTGCTAAATGATATAGTTTATGCAAAGACTCCTTGCTATGTTCACGAGGATTATTTGGCTCGTAGAAGTTTTTACAATCAACAGCGTTAATATTTTTGCTTTCGGCTAAATTGTCCTCTGTTTTTGCAGGAGTACTATAACTTTTATCAGGTAGGGGTCGGTTCAAAGCTGCTTCAGAATGACTGGGAACTATATTACCAACATCATCATTATTGATATCAGCATCTATGGGTATATTGGCTTCCTCAAGCCCTTTACCCTCTGATTCCGTCTCAAGAGCATTTTTGACCTCGGGATTGACATTAGCTTTCCGTTTCCTACGGGTTTTTGGGGAGGGGTTCGGCCAATATTGAGTCGGCCCCAAATCACATTCAGTTAAAAATTCATCCCATGACTTACCATTCAAAGACAATTGATGCTGCACTATAATTTTGACTAATCCATGGTGAAAAAGACTTCTGTCAGGGTTATCAAAACTTTGAACCGCATTCGACATCTTTTTCAAACTTTGCCACAGATAAAATGGTAGATTAAGCCTACAACCCTTTAATGCTAATAGGAGTCTTAAGTGGTAACAGTGCAAATGAGAGAAACGTCCATTGCAGGACACATACCTTACCAAAATTTCGTAGAAGGCTCGCCACTCAGGCTTCAAGAACTTGACAGAGACCCCTATCTTCAGTTTTGCGTTATCTGGTAATGGTAGCAGCAAGGATAAACATTTCTTTTTATTAACCTTACTACCTTTGAACCAGCGCTCTCCAACTTGTGGGAGCTTGGTTGCCTCTGTGATTTTGTATTCATTAATGATGAACTTAAAGCCCCCGATCTGTACAACGTCTTCTTTTAAATTTAAGGCAAAAAATTTGGTCACCTCTGCGTTATGGCCATCAAAACACTTGAAGAACTGCCCCACCCCACTTTCTCAAACAACAAGGCGACCTTCTCGTCTGCCTCTACGAGCTCTGAACCTGAAATTTCAAAACGGTTCAGTGGAGCCATAACTTCCTCAACATTATCCTGGTTTCGAAATGGAGTGAACGAAAATGTGAAGAGGGAGGGGATAGGTATCCAAGTGCATGACATGATGCGAAAAAAACTTCACATGCTTCGAATCTGACGGACATGGGGGCTCTAAATTTAGCCATTTAGCCGAACTTAGCGATGATGAATGCTATAGCCAACGTTCTATTATGATATATGCATGCTTAGCCACGACTAACAGTAAAATTACCCAATTCGATATATCAGGGATCGTTTGATTGATGGATCGTAAACCAAAACATTGATTACACACAGTGGTCATGGTGAGCTCGTACATCGTTATGAAATGGAATGACTCTCAACATTAAATCCTGAGGATACGAATCATCAATATATTCACAACTGTTAGTTAATTATTAGGTGTAAGCCACATCTCCATGCCAACGCAGCGATCTAAGTAGCAGGCGTTATTAATTTGACACATGGATCTTGTAAACTCTGTCAATTAATGGTCTTCTCCAGTTTTAGCATGAAAGGTGGTAGCGTTCAAGGCGATATAGTATCGAAATCATATATCCTAATGTTTTGCATGACAATTAACAAAATGACCTAATTTAATATTTGTGTTATGTATATACATCAAATTTCATAAATCTAGTTTTAAAAACCTTTCAAAATCCCATCGATTAATATCCGAAATCAAATTTGATAGGATACTAGGTTATAAAATTATATCATATGAAGATTTCCATATGATATTCATTTATTCACTACCTATATATATACAATCTTTTACAAAGTCATGGTAAGATATTACATATGAAATGTGAACGTTAGGTTTTGATAAGAGTTTTAATTTAACGAGTCACCTTTAGTTCCAGGAGTTTAGGACTCATAATAACCTTACCCATATCCAGCGTCAACAAACTAAAAATGTGTTTCGTTGATTCTCATTTAGCATACTATCGATTTAATTTTCTTAAATCATATATAGTCATATAAATTTAACTTAATGATCAAATCAATTATATAAAAAAATTATGAAACTGACTTATTAAACTGACAGCTGCTAATTGCCAAGTTTATGGACTTGTTTTCATCAACTTCTAACACATCATTTAACTTTTCTCCAATTGAGAGTACATTCAGAATCAAAGATTTTGAAGGCACTCTTTTATAATTTTAAAAGAGAGCTGATCTCCCTTCATCTGAATGAAAAATGAAGGGGTTGTTGCTGACTGCCAACAAATGGCGACAACCTGGGCGAACCAGTTATCTCTGCTCATACAACTTATAAATGATATAAACGAAATCTCAAAACTTATTAAAAATAATAATTTTTTTTTTATCTGAATGAAAACCAGTTTTATTCATATTCATAAGTATAACTCAGAAATATTCCATCTTTTGAAACAAAGATCTAATTAGGGATAAACTTAAAAATATCTTGGTCGAAACAAAGTACTTCATAGTAATAATAACCTGTACCATCAGCATAGAGTATAGACACCTACTTTTCTGAAAACTTTCCAGAATCTGTTCCATAAACATAATAATTTTCTTTTTGCTTGCTTTTCTTTTCTTCAAAACAATAATTCTGACTGAAGACTACTATATGGGTATGGTGTCCCAATGTGATAGTATCATTCAGGAGAGCTATCTGAAATAAGCAAGCTGGCTCGTGATGAGACCTCTTGTCTTTTAATTTTTAAAATCAAAAGCCATCACCCTGGTGATCAGAAATGCAGTTATTCCAAACAGCAGTGATGATCATGATTAGGCCGGCTCGTGATGATATCTCCTATTCTTCAGTCAAAATTTATATTTTTCTTTTAATTTCATCTTTTAAATTTCACAAAATGAGAGATCATTACCCAACATGGTAACCAAATGGTAATGTCAGTCATTAATATCACCGGAAAATGAATCAGCTGGCTCGTGATGAGACCCCTTATCTTTTGGTTTTTTAAACCAAAAGCCATTACTAGTTTCCTAATAATGTCATACTAGTGATATTTGTGATTCTGATCGGACCGGCTTATTACTAAGACCTTCCATCTCTCATTTTAGCATTTTATTGACTGGAACAAATCCTAAATAGTTTTCAAATAGTTAATACTTTTGAAGACTGATGATAGAGGTCTGTAAGAGTTTCTCAAAAGTACAAGCTTCGAAGAAGATGTTAAATAAGTTATCCCCACTTTTATAAGAAAATAAAAAGATGAGGAATAATCTGAGAAACACTTACAAATAAAAATAATGAAGGTATTTTACAGATTTAAGAAAATTTGATCATCCTGAACAAATTTTAAAAGATTTGAGTCTAGTATCAAAATTTTTCAGACTCATGAGCAAACTGATTTTATTTATTTACATTTATTTCTACAGCTGTTAACTAAAAATTACTGACTGATTATATACAAAGATTTGACAGTCTGAAATATTTGACTTAACGGAATTAAAAATTGATTGAAAATAACATAATGATGTTTGAAAGTTATAAAAGTTTTATGAATTGCTCATCATCTTTAATTCTATGGACTAGAATTCAGTTTATATACAAAAACATAAATTTATTTACAGACATCAATCATAGTTTATGTGTAAAAATATAAATTTATTTACAAACAACAAACAAATTATATACATTTTAACTCAGAAAATATTAACAAAAATATTTTTTCAGAATCAGTCCATTCACTGGGAATGTTTCGGACTGTCCCTCAAGTGTTTGCAATCGAAAGGTACTTGGACCTATTTTCTCAGAAATAACAAAGGGACCTAACCATAGTTTCTGAAACTTAGTATGATCTCCCTTTTCCTCGTGCACTTTATCCCATTTTAAAACTAAGTCTCCCACCTGAAATTCTCGATTGGAACTAAAGGATTGGTCAAACCAAGATTTCACAATTTGTTGGTGTTTTGTAAAGTGTTGTTTTGACTTTTCTCTTTCTTCTTCCAGTTTTAGCAAAGTATTAATTCTCTTTTCCATTGTCGGACATTCTTCATCTTGAACAGACTGAGCTAACTGTAATGAAGGTAAGAACAAATTAGGTGGTAAAATAGCTTCAGTTCCATATACTAAGAGGAATGGTGAGTTACCTATCGCAGCCTTGGGATTTACTCTATCTGCCCACAGGGCTTTGACCAATTTTGTATGCCAATTACGGTGGTGAACTGAAATAGTTCTTTTGAGAATTTTCAATAAATTTTTGTTTGTTGATTCAGCTAGACCATTCCCATGGGGATGATAGTTTTTTTTTTTAACAGAAACAGAAAGGGAGAATATATTAACAGGCTATGCACAGCCATTCAGTACATAGAAAGCAAAATATATAGAGCCGGCAGATCAAAATTATTGCACATTTGGCTTGTCCTAATGATTTCCCATAAGACAGTGCATATGATTGTTCCAAAGTTGCTATTGGCTCGGGTTGTATAAATCCTCACGAACTAGCTACATAGAAATATACAAAGAAACATTACCCATACAAAATTGAAACAGAAAAGCCAAAATACATAAGTTAAGGGTTGCCTCTGATAGCCCTGGGCTGCACAACTGATTCTTCTTCCATGGGATGATCAGCTTCTTCATTTACTCCGTTAACCCTGCTGCCCTGGTTCATGGAGATGAGCTTCTCGAGGTCTTCCTGAATTCTGTCCACCTTGCCCAGCAGCTCG
>LPNX010271351.1:77465-93657 GCA_001517045.1 Pseudotsuga menziesii | reverse complement strand
TAACCTGGAGCGATGTGTATCTCACAGTTTCATTCATGCTTTTGATTTCCTTGGCCATTTCTTTATTATCCATAACCCCAATCGCTGTCATCTCATACAGCTTGCGTAAATTCTTTTTAATGTCCATCAACCTAGCATTGTCACCAGCGTGAGCCATACCTCCAGAATCAGCCGCAATTACGATACAGGAGAACTAGCTATTCAACGGAAAAACAAAACAGTCCACCCACAGTTCACTTATAACACACCTTAGTACTGCAATTTCCTGTTGCAAAGAAGAAATCCCAAGTCTACATGAGCATGACAACGTTCCCACTGCTCCTCTTTTCCAGCCAGTGCATAAACAGCCCAAAACCCGAATGAGTCTGTCTTCACAAGAAAGAGTTGTGCCAACAGAACCCCAGGACGCTGAAGGATAACTACAATGACAGAGGGAGAAGGCAGACAGAGCAAGGCGCTCCTTTACAAAGGCGCGGATGAGAGGGAGATCATGCCACGGGACCAGCAGTCTCCCTCCCCCAATTCCAGCTACTACATTTAGAAGAAAGCTCACCGAGTCTGGAGAACCATATTCAAATTCCGGAGCAGAGTGATGGAACGAGTTTTTGCAGAGAAGCGACATAGAGGAGGGAATGAAGAGGCAACGATCGTGCGGGGAGAGGTAATAAATTGAAAGCCTTCCAGTCTTTAATTCAGCAGCAGCCGAGGAGGGAAGGATAGTCCACACGGCAATTGGAGGAGGGCATACGGGACATGAAATTAAAAGCAAGGAGCCGCCAAAAGGAAAGGGAAGGTGATGGCCAGCTAGGGGGAGGATAATGAGGGATGGAAGGTGGTGGGAGAGGGGGGGAGCGAAAGGATAAGAGGAGGGGGGTCGGGAGAAGAGAAGGAGAGGGATGAGGGGGAAGAAAGAAAGGAGGGAAGAGAGTGGAAAACCTAGGAGGCAACCATACATTTTATTAAGGGGAAAAGCCTTCATATTAACACATAGCATGAAGAGAGTGCAGGAATGAGATTTGTAATGTCTCATCATGGAATGAACTTGATGTATGGAATATTTCCATCAAGGCTAAAGTGGCCAAGGGGAAGACTGGCACCAACATTAGCCATGTTATCCGCTTCTTTGTTGTTGAGACGAAGGATGTGAAAAACCTTGAAAGATTGGGACATGAGAAATTTAGCCTTTTTATACAACCGGCGGCATTTTATCGCTCCAGTGGGATATCCATTGATCATCTTATAGATGACATGCCTGGATTCGCCAAATATTAAAACCTTCCGGAGCTTTTTGTCACGAATGAGTTGAAGACCCTGAAGAAGGGCTAACCACTCAGCTTCATTGTTGGTTCTAAAGCCCAGACCCCAAGCAAACCTTTGTTCCACTTGTCCTCCGGGATCCAACAAGATCCCACCCGCACCTGCCACCCCTGTCCATGGGGATGATAGTTAGCTGAATATCTAATTCTTATTCCCTTCTCTAAAGCAAATTGAGTTAACTCAATTGATGAAAAATATGAAGCATTATCAAAGACAAGGGAATCTGGAATGCCAAATCTAGTTATGATAAAGAATTCCAAAAATAATATAACCTGATTGGTATTTACAACCCTTAATGGTGCAGCTTCCGCCAAACGAGTAAAATAATCGGTTGCAGTTATTATATATTTGTGTTGCATGGATGATGGAGGATTTATTGGCCCAACTATATCAATACCCCATTGCTGAAAGGGTCTTTCAGCTGAAACAGGTTGTAAAGGAAAAACAGGTTTTTTAACCCTTCCCGCAGCAAGTTGACATTCTTGGCATTTTCTGACAAAAGTATAGGAATCTCGAAACAAGGTGGGCCAATAATAACCAGCCCTAAGAATTTTGTGTGCAGTAGTCTCTCCACCAAAATGACCTCCTGCTGGTCCATAATGTAATTCTTTCAGAATTACTTCTGTTTCATCTTTATCTAGACATCGAAGGTATACTCCGTCTGAATTTCTCCGAAAGAGACTATTATCAATTAATAAATAAGGAGCAGATTTCAATCGAAGTGCTCTTTTCTTCCTTGGTTCTAGATAATCAGGGGCAGCCCCTGTTTCCAAAAGTATTCTTATGTCTGTATACCAGGAATCTTGAGGTGGCAGATAAAAATAAATTTCCCTGGTAAGTAAAACCTCATCAATGATAGTTTCGGCTTTATCATTAGGTAGATGAGCAGCTTCAACAACTAATTTACATAATCCTTGACCTTTTATTATCGTTGAGGGTTTAATCTCTAAGTCATATTCTTGAAGAGTTGTCATCCGAGGTGCTCTTTTCTCACCTAAGTCTTTTTGTACTAACAAGTTTCTGACTGAGGAATAGGGGACAATTACTTTCGTTTTAGATTTCAGTAAATATGGACGAAAATGTTTAACAACTTTAAAAATAGAAAAAGCTTGTTTATCAACTTCATGATAATTAAGTTCAACACCTTTGAAATTTGAACTCATGGAGGAGATTGGGACTTCGTTATTTTGCTGATTTAATTGGGTTAAAACTGTTGCATATGAAATATTAGAAGCAAAAGTATACAATATGAAATCTTTATTAAAATCTGTGCTTAAAAGGCTAGGAGATTCTGAAATGGCTTCTAATTTTTTTTGAAATGATTCTTTTTCAGTTGTCCCCAATTAAAAATAGCATCTTTCTTAATCATTTTCTGCAAAGGACGTATGATCTCGAAAAAACTGGGAATGAATCTCCTAACAAAATTTATTTTACCGAGAAATGATTGCATTGCTTTCTTGCTAGAAGGATAGGTTATCTTTGAAATGGCTTGGGTTCTTTCAGGATCAATCATGATTCCATGCTTTGAAACCACACAGCCTAATAGAATACCTTCTGAAACAACAAATATTGTCTTTTTAGGATTTAAGGATATTCCAAATTTTCTACATCTTTCAAATACTTTTCTAAGGTGATTAAGATGATCAGGTCGATGTTTAGAAAATATAGTAACGTCATCCAAATAGACAACAACTGAATGATTAATTAAGCCTCTAAAAGCAATATCCATTTCCCTTTGAAAGGTTGCTCCAGCATTGATTAACCCAAAGGGCATCTTGCGGTAGGCATATGTTCCCCATGGAGTTCTTAAAGCAGTTTTCAATTGATCATCTGGGGAAACCAATATTTGGTTGTACCCTGAGAAACCATCAAGGAGAGATAGTATCTGAGACCCAGACACTTTCTGAAGAATTTGTTCCATGGGAGGAACTGGGTAATTATCCTTTTCAGAGGACTTATTCAGATTCCTAAAATCTACACATAACCTGATATCCCCGTTTTTCTTCCTAACTAGAACTAAGTTTGCCACCCATTGAGTATGCCTGATGGGGAAAATGATCTTGGAAGCTAACAATTTATTGAGTTCCTTCTTAATTGTTGGTTCTAATGACGGGTGATATTTCCTTAGCTTTTGTTGGAAAGGTTTTGACTCCTGTTTAATTGGAATTATATGTTGCATGATTTGTGTGTTGAAGGTTTTCAGGTCATCATATGTCCAAGCAAAGACATCTTTAAATTCCTTAAACAATTTTATAAAAGCTATTTTTTCTACAGGGTTGCAATCTAATCCAAGATTTATAGTTTGGGGATTTAGTTCTGTTCCTAAATTTATGGTTTCATACCTCATTCGAGAGCTGTTAGTTTTACAATTAGGAACGGACCTAAATTTATCCTGCAGATCAAAGAAATTTTCTAATCTTAGTACTGAATTAGGGACTGGTTTTACCTATTCAAAATCTTTTTCAACTGAACAAAACTCATTTATTACTGAAAAATCCCGCAGATTTTCGTCATGAGTGACTTTGTCTATTGCAGAATCTTTAAAGGTATCCTCGTTCATCAGAAAATTCAGTACCTGCACATCATTGTCAAATACACGCTAGTTAAATATATTATCAGGTATGGAAGGCCTAAAAATCAATTCAACAGAAAAGAAATCTGATGTAATATTTTCTGACGGAATTAACCTTGATGCTACATTTGCTAATAAGTTGGGTTCTTGATTTTGACTTCTAGGAACAGAATTTATGTTAAATGCATCAAAATGTGAGATAAGGTTCCATACCTATCTTTGATAACTCTGTAAATGTTCAGATAAACAGTGGATTGAGTTACGAACCTGTCTAACAATGATCTCGGAGTCACCGTATACAATTAACTCTTTGATGCCCGAATCAATTGCTTTTTTCAAACCTTGTATTAACGCTTTATATTCCACTGTATTGTTTGTACAATTAAATTCCATCCTACAAGCTATACATGTTTTATTTCCCTGAGGGTCTACTAGTAGGCAACCGGCTCCTGCTCCTTCTTTGGATTTTACACCATCAAAATATAAAGTCCAGATGGAACTATGTACAACCACTTTACTTTCTATAATATTCACAATATTCAGATTATCCACATCATTAATGGTTTCCTTGAGTGAAGAGTTAGGAGAAACATATTTCATATTACTAATTTCAGATTGCTGTTTATTTTCAGAAAAGGCAGAATTTTCAGCTTTAAAATTACCAAATCCTAATTCATACATGTAATTCCCTATAATACAATTTGAAAATAAAACAGGTTCGCTAGGATCATGCAGTTCTGTGACAGTATGTTTCATATATCTCTCTCTATTTATCTTTATCTGATTTGACTTTCCGTTCTTAGGTAACCACAATGTTGACCAGTCAGTGGCAAAAAATCCATTAAGTTGTTGAGACCAATCCCTACTTAAAAATAGTCCATATGCATCTGGAATATCTGCAACAACAATATCTATAATTTGATAGACCGAAGGGTTACAAGCAATCCTGACTAAAACATCTTTCATTTCCCCTACAACCTTTACATTTGTCCTGTCTAATTGAGTTATTTGAGAATTTGATGGGACAAATTTTCCATTCAACTTCTTGCATACTGATAAAGGCATGACATTTGAGGATGCTCCGGAGTCTACCATGCAATTATGAACATTCCTATTGAAAATTTCAAATGTAAGTAAGAATGGAGGTGTGGTTGATTTAGAATTATTACCTATAAGTGAAGCTTTGTCAGCTGTTGCTTTCCCTTTTTCAGTTGCTGTTGAATCATTATTTGAACTATTTGCAACAACATTTTGTTTCGCAGTAGGAATAATGGAACTCATGGCTGGATTTATAACATGACTATTAGGAATTGGGTAGATTTGAAGAAGATCGTACATACTAATGTTTGTACGAGTCTTTTTCAATTCTTCAATTATATCATATTGTAAATCTAATCTTGGAACATTTTGAATAGTTTGGGTACCTTTGGTTGATTGAGTCTGCTTTCCGGATTGAGCTTGTTTATTCGGTTGTGAGTTATTGTTGTCATTATTTGTAGTATAACTTGACGAAGCTCCAGGGGTATTTGCAAATGCCCTACTACGAGTATTGTAAGCATGTTGTCCTGTAGGTGGGCTTTTATTCTCATATTCTTTTACAAGACTGTCCCAGAAATGACCATTAACTTGTTGAGGTTCTTTTGATTCTTCATCATTTTCTGATTCCTCTTCTTCTTCTTTTTCAGTTATTTCTTGACTAGAAGGAGTTTCAGACAAAGATAAAACAACTCAGATTGTATTAAAAATCTCTTCATTTGCTGCTATATCAGGTGGTGTATTTTTATTATTTGTATTCGGGTTTTGTCTAAATTGATTTCTGAAATATCCCCTAGAAGGAGAATCTTCAAAATTGGTTTTCTTTAACCCTACAACTTCATTGGTTAATGTTCGAATAGCATTTTGCAGTTGTTCTATGTCAAATGCTTTGCCTTTTTCTGAATTGAGTTTTTCAGTCTTCCTACGGGGAAAAGTGTCAGATTTCCCACTTCTATCTGGTTCATAGGACATAGAATCCTTCTCGACTTTAATGGCTTCCTCAAAAGTTTCTACTAATGTTGTTTTTCTAGCTCTCTTAACGAACATCCCAGAATATTTTGGTAAAGCTGATGTATAATTTTCAATAATTATATCCTCAGGAGGTTGAGAAGCAATTGGAATTTTGTTTTTTAATGTCAGAAACCTTTGATTGAAATATTTGATTCTTTCTTTAGGCTCCATTTTAATCCTAGATAACTCCAGGGCTAAAAGAGCAAGTGTTTTATCTTCCCCGAATTTATCTAGAAAGGATTTATTAAATCCCCCCCAGTTTGTGATTGATCCCTGTACTAATGAAAAATACCAGGTAGAAGCTCTTCCTTCAAAATTTAGAGGAAACAATCGACAAAATACATCTTCATGCTGAACGTTCAAGGTTTGAACAACCAACATGAATTTGTCAACATGCACCTCTGCAGGGTCTTTGTCATCTGGGTTAAACTTAGGGAGGAGTTTATCTGAGTGTTTAGGCAAAGGATGCTGTATACCAGGGACAACTACAACAATTGTTCTTAGCCAAGGGAGTTGTGGATTAGGTGGGTTAGGTGGAGGATTTCCTCCTCCTCCTATAGGTACATTTCCTACCATTGGACTTCCTTCAGAACTTGAGGAACTTCCTGAGTTGGATGGTCTTGGACTATCAGGTGGTGATTCAGGAGGAGAAGGTGGCTGATCAAAACTGCCTCCTGCAATTAGTCTTCTTGCAGTATTTGTTTGAGTGGTCTACCTTTGATGTCTTTCAATCTGATGGCGGGGAGAACTATCAGCTACTTCCAAATCTTGTGTAACTATGGTCAATTGTGGATTATGTCACTGTTGTCTAGGTAGACCATAATCTATTGGAGATACACCAAGTTGATTAGCGTATGCCCTTGTAAGAATACGCCGTGATTCTTCTAAAGCTTGAGTGCTTTGCTCAGGAGTAAATGGAGAGGTGACATGATCACGTTCGAGGAAACTCTTAACAGTTTCTATAAATGGTGACCTACTGACTTCCAGAGGTTGTTGGCTGGTTGGAAATGTTTCATTAGTTTCACCTGCCATTACTCATTAACAGGCCCTCCTTCTAGCACCATTTTTTGGCCCGATTTTCTGACCTAGGCCAACAAGGAGGTTATGCCCACACAATCAGCTTAAAGCAGCGTCCGGTGTGTTTGGAATAGCAAAACCTCGCAGGTTATGGTCCTGCTACCAGCTGATTTTTCTCGTAAGGAGAAATTAAAATTAGCAAAATCTATTCTATCCTAATGTTATTTCTACCTAAATGAATTCTATAATTAGTTTCAACTATCTAAATCGTCTTATAATTGCTTTCTTAAGGAAAGACTCCAATTTTTGAAGAGTTTTTTCTGAATATAAGGACTATTAAATTATACTAAAAATTACACAAATTGATTTAACAGTTGTTAACTAAAATATATTAACACAAAACTTAATCTGAACTATCCTATCTATCCTATCTATCCTATCTCAGCTGAGAGCGCTTCTAAACACTATATTAATTATTAATTAATAGATGATGAACAGAAAGATAAAGTGTATGATCCAAATAGAAATATTTAAGTCACACATAATAAATCATTCTGTTATAAAATAACTGAACAGAGAAACTGAAAATAAACAATTATTTCAATTTTCTGAAATTAATTAATAACTAATGATCAACATAGCTATTTGAATCAAAGATGATGTCTAATATAAAATCACTGTAAACATACAAATGATATTTAATAGACATAAATGTATATCCTTATAGCTTAAATTTATAGTAAAAATACTAATAAACTCAGTCACAACGATATATTAATTCAAATGCAATATTGAGCTGACAAAGTGAAAATTGTAATTAAATACAAGTATAACAAAGCATACTGTATTAATATAGAAGATAATATACTAAAATATAGAGTGTATCCAAAACAATACCAGTCATGATATCAACCTGGAGATTTATAGTCCCATATCCAAAGATCCAACTTCAATAATCGGAAACAAAACCAACAATAAAACATATTTCAAGTATGTCTTTCTCCTATCACTCCATCCCTCCTTTCCTAAAAACTTCTGACTTATATAATACTATCAACCTTTCGATTCCATTTTTCCCATCAATGCTACATGAAAAATTATAGGATTCCTATAACCATCAAAGAGAATCGAATCTCTTTTATCAGACACCTATCACTATAATAAAAAAAACTAGCCTGAATAGTTGCTGGTTTAAAGGTACTTGACAGATTCGTGATCATTGTTGAAATCCCAGTCTTCCATAATCAGCCACGTCTTCCAACCAACATATTGAAATCGTCCTGTAACTGTGGAGAAGAATGATGACATATCCACCTGCGTTTAAACAAACAAAGCATCTCATTAAAAACCAATTAAAACAGATGTAACGAAATAAACCATAATTTAAATGAATGCCTGTAAAATCTACGATTTTACAGGCATGCATAACAAAATTTTATTGCCTATTTGACAGCGAAACAACCCATGAGAATAACCATCAAGTTTTATTTTGAAGGTCGACTACTCTTCTAGCTTCAGCTAATTTAGCTTCAAGCCTGATAATCTTTAACTTTTGTTTTTCAATTTGTTCAAGCAGATACTGATTCGTACTTATTATTGACTTTTTGGCCTTTTTATACTGGTTCTTTTTGTTATTCATTTCTTTCCACCTGCTAATCCAACTCAACAACTCCTCTCTGAATGTCCTATTTTCTTCTTCTATCAATGCTGCATTAGATTGACATAGTTTTAGTTCAACTTTTAATTCCGTAATCTTGGTCTGGTATGCCTTGTCCAACACTTGTTGAAGAGTTTCTTCTTCATTTTCGTGACCTGAATTGGCTGCCTGAGGAGGATCAGGGTTATCAATGTTTTGATCAGATGATTGAAGACTGATAAAAGATGGTTCAGGGTCTGAAATACAGGTATCCATACATGATGGAGCAACCTCGGCTTTAACCAATCCCGTCATATTTTCAACTAATTTCACATTATTATCCTTTATCAGAGAGGAGTTGTTTATATGAGTAGTGACAGGTACTGACGATAGGACATCATCTTCAATATGGACGATGGAAGGCTGAGTATCCTGTTGATTATCCATAGGAGCATAAATTGTTCGTACATTATCCATACTCCTAGTAACCCTCCTTGAAAACACAAGATCCTTTGATTTAAACCCTCCTCTATCGTAGCATACCTGTGCTAAACGATCTAGTTTATGTAAAGACTCCTTGCTATGTTCACGAGGATTATTTGGCTCGTAGAAGTTTTTACAATCAACAGCGTTAATATTTTTGCTTTCGGCTAACCTGTCCTCTGTTTTTGCAGGAGTACTATAACTTTTATCAGGTAGGGGTCGTTCAAAGCTGCTTCAGAATGACTGGGAACTATATTACCAACATCATCATTATTGATATCAGCATCTATCGGTATATTGGCTTCCTCAAGCCCTTTACCCTCTGATTCCGTCTAAAGATCATTTTTGACCTCGGGCTTGACATTAGCTTTCCGTTTCCTACAGCTTTTTGGGGAGGGGTTCGGCCAATATTGAGTCGGCCCCAAATCACATTCAGTTAAAAATTCATCCCATGACTTACAATTCAAAGACAATTGATGCTGCACTATAATTTTGACTAATCCATGGTGAAAAAGACTTCTGTAAGGGTTATCAAAACTTTGAACTGCATTCGACATCTTTTTCAAACTTTGCCACAGATAAAATGGTAGATTAAGCCTACAGCCCTTTAATGCTAATAGGAGTCTTAAGTGGTAATAGTGCAAATGAGAGAAACATCCATCGCAGGACACATACCTTACCAAAATTTCATAGAAGGCTCGCCACTTAGGCTTCAGGAACTTGACAGAGACCCCTATCTTTAGTTTTGCGTTATCTGGTAATGGTAGCAGCAAGGATAAACATTTCTTTTTATTAACCTTACTACCTTTGAACCAGTGCTCTCCAACTTGTGGGATCTTGGTTGCCTCTGCGATTCTGTCTTCATTAATTATGAACTTAAAGCCCTCGATCTGTACAGCGTCTTCTTTTAAATTTAAGGCAAACAATTTGGTCACCTTTGCGTTATGGCCATCAAAACACTTGAAGAACTGCCCCCACCCCACTTTCTCAAAAAGCAAGGCGACCTTCTCGTCCGCCTCTACGAGCTCTGAAACTGAAATTTCAAAACGATTCAGTGGAGCCATAGCTTCCTCAACATTATCCTGGTTTCGAAATGGAGTGAACGGAAATGTGAAGAGGGAGGGGATAGGTATCCAAGTGCATGACATGATGCGAAAAAAACTTCACATGCTTCGAATCTGACAGACATGGGGCTCTAAATTTATCCATTTAGCTGAACTTAGAGATGATGAATGCTATAGCCAACGTTCTGTTATGATATATGCATGCTTAGCCACGACTAACAGTAAACTTACCCAATTCGATATATCAGGGATCGTTTGATTGATGGATCGTAAACCAAAACATTGATTACACATAATGGTCATGATGAGCTCGTACATCGTTACGAAATGGAATGACTCTCAACATTAAATCTTGAGGATACGAATCATCAATATATTCACAGCTGTTAGTTAATTATTAGGTGTAAGCCACATCTCCATGCCAACGCAATGATCTAAGTAGCAGGCGTTATTAATTTGACACATGGATCTTGTAAACTCTGTCAATTAATGGTCTTCTCCAGTTTTAGCATGAAAGGTGGTAGCGTTCAAGGCGATATAGTATCGAAATAGTATATCCTAATGTTTTGCATGACAATTAACAAAATGACCTAATTTAATATTTGTGTTATTTTTATACATCAAATTTCATAAATCTAGTTTAAAAACCTTTCAAAATCCCATCGATTAATATCCGGAATCAAATTTGATAGGATACTAGGTCATAAAATTATATCATATGAAGATTTCCATATGATATTCATTTATTCACTACCTATATATATACAATCTTTTACAAAGTCATGGTAAGATATTACATATGAAATGTGAACGTTAGGTTTTGATAAGAGTTTTAATTTAACAAGTCACCTTTAGTTCTAGGAGTTTAGGACTCATAATAACCTTACCCATATCCAGCTTCAACAAACTAAAATTTTGTTTCGTTGATTCTCATTTAGCATACTATCCATTTAAGTTTCTTAAATCATATATAGTCATATAAATTTAACTTAATGATCAAATCGATTATATAAAAAATTATGAAACTGACTTATTAAACTGACAGCTGCTAATTGCCAAGTTTATGGACTTGTTTTCATCAACTTCTAACACATAATTTAACTTTTCTCCAATTGAGAGTACCTTCAGAATCAAAGATTCTGAAGGCACTCTTTTATAATTTTAAAAGAGAGCTGATCTCCCTTCATCTGAATGAAAAATGAAGGAGTTGTTGCTGACTGCCAACAGGTCACCACTTCACGTTTGGTAGTTGGACGAAAAGGTTATTGGAAAGAGTTTATGTGAATGGGAAGGGAACGTAGAACACAATTCTTAGACCTGAAGCTATTCGTGAGTAGTGGTGTCACCTCAAGGAATTTCCACACATGAACGAATCCCAAACTCACATAACCCCACTATTCCATGCAACAAGGGACAATTTGACCACTTGGACTAGTTTTACCCACTTATTGATGCATGCGTTAGAGGCACTTTCTTGATAAGTATTTCACGATACTAATGGTTTTAACACTCTTTAATTGTTCCTGGTATCAATATTATGTGGCCTTGGAGGATTTAACTCATAGAACCTATATCCAAGGTTGTAGAACCTAGAATTTTAGATGAGTTTCTACCAAAAGAAATCTCCTAGGTTCTTTACAATGCTTTTTACTTTTCAAAAACAACAATTTCAAAGTGAGATTGACATATAGGACTCTATTAGTAAGTAGAAAATACTTTTTTATTTTGTAAGTTCTAGAGAAACAAAAATTATTGTACAAATAAAAATACAACAATAAGAGTATCAGGCTGTCTATGAGACCATAGAGGCCCCATACAAAACCAAAACATTAAGCTAGTAACAATTAGTGGCCTGCCCATGCATGGTGAATAAAAAAAATACCTATAGGGTGTGTCCTTGAGTGGGTATTGGACCTACAAAGTCTAAACTAGCATCTATAGAGTCCAAAATGATACTAGAGACAAAATTGACTTGCTACCTTGATTGGAAAAATTCTATCCAACTTAAAAGCAACTAGTTTGCTAATGGGACCAAAGACCATGAAATTACTTGGAATTGTAGATAGTATCTCCATCTTTAGGATTTGATAGTGGTACTCTTCAGAGCTGGAAGGGATGTCATTAGATTCCTTGAATGGCAGGATAACCATTTTCTTGAAATAATATGGATCCCCCAAGGCTTTTTGTTCCATGTGCTTCCATTTGTGGCCACTTGTAGATGCAATTTTTGTCTTGTCACGAGCAATCGATAGCTCCTTGGTATTCTATGTGCCATGTTACTCAAGAGTTTTAGATACCTAAAAAGGGCCCGATGAGGAGAAGGTATGAAGAGATGGAGAAGGGGAAGGGGACGGAGGAGGATTATTCTCCTGAGAAATATCCTATGAATGCAAAAAGACATGGGAAAGCATGTTCTTGACCGACCAATAGTGTTTATGGTGAGTTTGGGATCTCTGACCATCTAGTTGCTGCACCACCATTTCCTCTTCCCAATAATCCAACATATCTCTCAAGTTCCTAGGGACTGATCTATAATAACCACTTTCGGTTGAATCTTCGCGACTAATATGGCCAGAATGAACCCGAACTCCACTTCCACAATGTGGGGTGGCACAATCATATATGCATATTTGCTGTAGAAGAAGGGTGCCCTAAACCACTATCTTGTGACTGAAAAATCCAAGGAGGACATAAGGTAACCTATAATGATATAAGTTAAGGTGATGGGGTAAATACATAGCCATAAAGTAAGAACCATCCAGGGGGAATATCTCACTGAAATGTCGAATGAAGACACCGCGAAGACTCCAGACGATAGACACCTAATTCCAAAAAATTTCCCAGGTGAAGTGCGTGTAATTAGACTCCCAATAACCCATAAACTTGCTTAGTAATGGCATGATTACCATAGTACTACAGAAAAACTTGCACAGAGATCGAAGAACCAAATTCATTAATGCCTCAGACCTTTCCTACTATGGAGAATTAATATGCATGAGGAGAAGAAGGAGGGTAATACATGTGGAGGGTTGTTGGGTCCCTCATTCTAGCTTCCACATGAGCCATTTGTCTTTGGTTAGCACCTGCATCCCGAGCTTTACATTCTTGCAAAACCAAGATGAAACATTCTTATTTGAGATTTATATTAGGAAGCATAGAAAAATAAAAATATTGAAGGGTGGAGTTGCTTGAGACTCCTTCATTTTCTAGCCAATATGCTAAGGCATTCAATTTATTTCTTGCATGATGGAATGTGGTAGCTCCCATGGCAGGTAAGGAATCAACGAGTTGAGATAAACCATAATTAAGGAGTCTAGTTGGGCGAGAGTTTGTTGATTTGAGAGCCACACTGAATTTTTTGAGGAAGAGAGATTATTAACTGTGATTCTCCTTCCACTATGAGGGGAAAAAGAGTCCATTTGATCAAAATCTGAATCCTATGGAGGAGCGCAACTAATTCTACAACAATGTTACTATCATGGATTAAAGCCCCAAAGTATAAGCGAGTGATGTTTCCTGAACTGTCTCTAAAGACTCCAAATCCATAAGGCATTGGGTTTCCTTTTGAGGCCCCATCGAAGCTAAGTTTGAAGAAGCCCGTGGGTGAATGGAGGCATTTGTTTGGACTTGCAAAAGTGTGATGTATAGTGGAATATTTCAAATTTGGTAAGTGAGGGATTATTCCCCAGTTGTGCAACATAGTGACTTAAGTTTGGCTAGCTTTTAAGTCCATATCTACCGACGTAGCAAGAAAAAGAGTTTCGAGAATATGTTTTCTGAAATTAGTCCAAATTATATTCTCCACCTTATCCCGATCCCAAAAAAGTATTTGATTACACTCATTCCAAATTTTGATAGTTTTTACAACATTTCCATGTACTCTGTCTGTTCTCTTGCATAAGAGTGGCATCTTGTCCTAAGGGATGCTGGAGAAAGGCAACGAGTCAAGGAGATAATCCATGGTATCTTCTTGACTATTGCATAAAACACACATGGAGGGACCACTATATCCACACCTAATGAGGTTGTCCCAAGTGAGAAAACATTGATGGATGATGAGCCACAAGAAGGTGGTTAACTTTAGCCACAATTTCACATTCCATATATTTTTCCATATGGGGTCCCTCCATTCAATTAAGTTTTGATTGGATAGGTGATATGATTCATAGATATTCAAATATCCCTTTGGTTATATTCCCACCTTATGATATATAAACCCCGTTGACATCGAATTGTGCACTTTTGTAACTCCTATCAGATTCCATCAATTGACTCTTCTTGTATGAGAATCCCTTAGTGCCTAGGATGCTTCCAAATCCAAAAAATATTGTCGAGTGTTTTTTGACCTTAAGTACTTGACAAGAAGCAGCCCTGAAGTTTGGATAGAGTTATAAAGGAGAGGGAGATGAAGAAGGAGGTTTAGACTAGGAATATTCTTCCGGGAGCCTGTCAAGAAGTGGGTTCATGTCCCATTTTCAAATTTCCTAGAAACTGTGTTGTTGAACCAGATCTCTTTGTAACTTTGTTGCATTCCAAATGAGGGATCCAAGGATAGAGAGATTGAAACGAATGATTTCATGTGGGTCCTATTTGGGGGCAAATTTTTAATTCTAGAGTTTGGCAGAAGGATTTGAGTTTTTAACCACCCAATTCCACTAAGTTTTGGCACTAAGAACTTCATTACTTTTGGTAGGATCTCATAGGCCAATGCCTACCATAGACTTAGGTAAGATGACGTTGTACCATTTTACAAGAGGCCATTTGAAATGTTTTTTTATCACCTCCCCATATAAAGGTACATTGGATGGTTCTATATGCTTTTGAAACCCATTTAGGATCCTCAGGAACAAATAAAAGGTACAGGGGTATAACTTGTAAGACAATTTTGAAGAACAAGGCGCTTGGCGATATTTAGTGATCTAAAAATATAAGAAGACAATTTTTCTCTAGCTTCTCAAGGATCTCTCTCTAAGAGGTATGCTTAATGGAAGAGTCCGTTAGTGGGGTTCCAAGGTACTTGGTGGGAAGGGAGGCAATGGAGAAATTGAGAATCCAGGAAATATTAATTTGGGTGATGGCAGGCATGTTAAAAAAATAGATGTGGGATTAAGGTTGATGGTGGTACTCAAGGCTTCATAAAAGGATTTTAAGATGTGGATAAAGATCGAGCTTCTTGCACTAAGGGATGACCCATTACGAGATTGTCATCGACAAATTACTGGTGTGTTAAGGGAGAGTTTTCATGCAGAAACATACCTTTTAAGAGGCTTGAAGAACATTCATATTTGAGAATATGACCAATCCATTCAACCATATGGATGGAGAAAAAGGGGGAGATGGGATATCCTTGGCGAATTCCTCTAGAGGGAGAAAAAGTGGTTGAAGGAGAGTCATTGACTAAAAAAACGAAGGGAGTGGAGATCAAGGACATGATCCACTCGGTCTAGGAGGGGGAAAAGCCAAAGGCCAAGAGGACCCGTTCAATGTAATACCAAATTAACTTGTAAAAGGATTTGGAGAGGTCAAGCTTGAGGAGCATGCCAGGTTTTTTGGTGTATTTTAGGGAGTGGATGACTTCGTGCACTAGGATGATTCCATCCAATGTAATGCCCCCTGTTTTGACCCCGTTTGCATGATGTATATATTGTAATTAATCATGGTGAGGAGCTAAAGGCAAAAGCCCCACCATCGATTTGGTTGTGTATGTTCGGCAATGGAGATAGTTGCCGATGGTTTGTCGTGCTATCCGGCACATTATAATTTGGCATCATGTAAATACGCACATCAATTAAAATAAACCACAACCAGCTACGACAATGCAACGTTGAATGAAAAGGGCGTGATTCCAAAGGAAAAGGGGTGGGGGATGTCAAACCTTAGTCTATGGGGGAAAAACCCATGTTTCACCACCTTTGTTGTTTGTCACCTTTTGTCTCACCAACCTCTTCAACCCCTTTAATGACCTGGTTTTGTTGTTGGGAAGTTATGGTGGTGGGTGTGGCAGGCTGTCATCCTTTTGCCCACACACCCACTCCACCCACGCCTGCATTGAATTTC
>LPNX010271351.1:59011-77380 GCA_001517045.1 Pseudotsuga menziesii | reverse complement strand
GGGGGGGGGGGGGGGGGGGGGGGGGGGGGGGGTGTTCTCTTCACGAACAGGTGAGAGACCTTCGTGCTACACTTCGGTAGGCAGGGATTGGTTTGTCTGTTCCTCATCCGCGCGCAGAGGGAAGCGATTCACTCGCATGGTCGTCTGTCCATCCGCGTGCATAAGCGGAGCTGTTCCTCCTCACGCATAGGAAGAGAGTTTGTAGTTCCTTCCCTGGTGGGGAACTGGGTAAGTCTTCTGTTTTCTTAATTGTCCAGGACAGACTGCTGTTTGCCTTGTGTGGTGATTCGGGTATGCTATTGGTTTCACCCACGACTTGGGTTGTTGTGGTTCTTTCCACGTTTTTCGGAGTGCCGTTGACTATCCACTATGGGCTGTGAATTGTTGCTATCATTTTTATTGTGAAATCAGGCTATTGTTGTTACCCTAGTTTGGGTGTTGTTGCTGAGTTGTTTTGGCCACGTTAGGGCCAAGAACAACTCCGTGTTGCCTTGTGGACTTGAGCTGTGCTCATCTTCTATTTGGAATTATCCCTGGTTTCCTTTGCGTCTTCACAGTGTTGTGATGGGGTGGTTTTGCTGCGGGTATGCGGTGGTTTTCCTCTTGGGATGTGCTGGCTTGGCCAATTTGTTGATGGCCTGATAAACCCAGCTGCATTGGTTGGCTGATGGTGTCTCCTTGGCTATGTATAAGCCTGCAAATGGCCCTTATCCTTGGAGGAATCATGCCCAGCTCGGGGGTGGCAGCGTTACTGATAGAGTGATGAGCAAGCTGGCCTATGGTTGGGTGGAACGTTGCAGCGACATAGCTGGTTGCGGGCGAGTTCTTCGTCAAAAGATAAGTACTACTGGTTACTTCATCTCTGTAATTTATATTGATGTTAGATGCTGGAATGTCTATGTTTGCTTCCGTTGATTGTTTGAAGGACTGTGCATCCTTGTATGATGAATTATGCCTGTCATTTAAGCTTTAATTTCAGCTTTGATATACTCTGTTTCATGTTCATGGGGGTATTTGCCCCTGTGTTTGATGTTCGTCGCGTCCTCCTCGCCGGTCTGAGGGATGGGGACGTGACATCCAAGATTTTTTTTCCTTCAACATAGCCAGTTTTCTCAGGGGATATGAGGATGGGAAGGAGAGGTTCGAGACAGTTAGTAATGAATTTTGAGATGATTTTGCAAATGACATTGCAGAGGGATATGGGTCTATACTTACTTGTGAAACCTGCATTCCGCTCCTTTCGAATGAGTGTAAGGAAAGTGGTATTGAGCGTTGGGAGAAGCCACTATTTGCTGCATGATTTCTCCACAATCTCCCAAATCTCCTTCTTTAGAAGGTCCCAATAGTGATGAAAGAAATTGATGGTGAATCCATATGGACCTTGTACCTTTCCTTCAACCATTTATTGGACATGATCTTCTACTTCTAGAAGAGTAATAAATCACATCAAGATTTAGTTGTGCTTGTTTGTTATGAGTGAAGGGATGTGATTAATGACATGATCTATGGCATCATATCTACTAGGAGTGTCTTCAGATAAGAGATATTTGTAGAAGGAAACCAATTGTTTCTCAATATCCTTGTGTGTTTACACTTTGGTACTGCTTGGATTTCTTGAGAGTGTTGATCCTATTGTGCATTCTGTGCTGAATGATGGAGCGATGGAAGAAGGAAGTGCCATGCTCTTCATCTTTTAGTTAGTTGATTCTATATTTTTTTATCCATAGAATCTCATCTTTCCTGCAACATTCGTCGATTTGAGATTGTATACCTGCTTCTTTCTTGCTCCTTTCTTCTGTCCAGCCTTTCGTGATCATTTGTTGTTGTAATGATTCCATTTCTTGATCCAAGGATATTTTGGATGTGAAGATATTTCCAAATGTGTTCTTGTTCCATGTTTTCATACTTTTCTTTATGTATTTGAGCTTTGTTGTAACACATAGATCTTGGAGTTTCTTGTGATCTAGAAACTGGTCCACCAATTTTTGACAATTTCATAAACATATGGGTGTGAAAGATGAAAATTTTCAAACCTAAATGTCTTCAAGATGGGGTTGCTTAATTTTTCTAGTGTGGGATGATGGGCCAATGATAATATATTGAAGAGGGGAGAACAATGGCCATCAAGTTCCCTCCATACGTGGATATATCTTTAGAGACAAGGAAGTGATCTGGTATTGAATCTATTTGGTTCACTCCTCCCTACCGATTGTTCCAAGTAAAGATGTTGTTAGTTGTTTTAACATCTACCAGCTCATTATTTTTTATAAAATCTTTGAATCTAACATCCTCCTGCGTTAAATACTCGCATCCACCTTTCTTTTCCTAGAGAGTAGTTATCAGGTTGAAGTCCCTAGCGAGGATCCATGGTTTCGAAGGGAACACGCGTGCTTGTATTATTACAACTAGCCTAGTAGAATAACTTTGTGGTTCGAGGGTTGAGGTCTGCAGACGTTGGAGATGTGAGCATGAATATTAGTACCTAAAATATGAAAAGATTCCAAGAAGGTATTCTTTATATACACAAAATCATTGAAAGTTACCTCTTGAGGGCTCCATATCAGCACTAGGCCTCCTAAAGCACCGCTTGCATCCAGTTCTATTTCCTTGCTACCTTTCCAGATACGTGCCATGAAGGTCTCTAGGTTTTTGCTGCTGGATTTTGTTTATTGAATTGAGGTAATTGATGGCTTTTCTTGGCGAATTTTCCTGCAAATCATTCTGTGTTTGGTGAGACCATTAATGCCTCTCGCATTCCAAAAGATTATCTTCATTGGTAACTGGGGGTATTGGAAGGAAAGAATTTCGTAAGTTGGTCATATTTCGTTGATTCAACTAGATTGGTGGTGTTAACACTCAAAATGTACCCAGGGTCTGAAAGGTAAATCCCAAGGTAACAAAAAAAACAACTTTAGACTGTATTTCTAACCTAATACAGTCATAGAGGGATCTCTCACTATTTACAAAGTTTTCATACTCAAGATATTCAATCTAAGACAATCAGAAGGTTAGATTTCTGAATAGAGCAAGTTTTTTTTTATAAATTTTGGTGGGACAATCATGGAGGATACGATTGGTAAATGGAGTCGGCAATTAGATCTGAAATAGGTTGCGGGAGGTAGGGTTTTGAAAAGGTTAATGGAAAGAGGCAAGGTAGAAACTGTTTCCTCAATCTGGAGGTATTAGTAGGTTGATTAACAGACAGAAGGAGACATCCCATCAAACAGATCACCTAACTAGGGTGAATTATGCAAGACTTTAGAAGATTTTTTTTTGAAAATGCTTGAACAATAGACCTAGAACATGCAAGATGAATTATGGCCCATATAAACTAATGCTCAAGCATGAAAGAAAATACAAAATGGAGTGGGAAATAGGATAAACAGTCACATAAAGAAATTACTTATTGAAGAAAAAGCTGGCACAAGAATCTCTACCATGAAAGGTTTAACGTTCCTCCTCTACAAATTTAATTCATATACTGAAAACTTGAAACCCATTACAATGAAGAGCCTCTCAGCTCTTGAAAACCCAACCCCCCCCCTTTCTTCCTTAACGGGGAACCTTTTAATATCGTTTCATACCCCGAGGCTAATCCTCGAAACAGGGTGAGAAACTGATTACAGTCATAATCAAAATACTTACTGACTAAGAAGTGGCACCTCTTCTAAGATTTACATATATTAAAAAAATGTCATGGAGCAAATGCACGTGCTCGCTCTGGACGATAGCGTGATGCTTCTAGTTCTGAGCTTGCTAGCCTTGAAAAGGACGTTTCAGGATGTTTTTGAGTGGCTTATTTCTGACTGGGATCGAACCATTTGTCCATCTGTCAAGTCAATAATATGTTTTTCTTCCATCTCCCTTTGTGTCCCAGTTCCGTGCTCAACATTCTTCACAGCTCTCCCCTCTTCGGGTAACACTGTTGTACGAGGGGACTTGAAGAAGGGTCGTATTGCTTCTGGCAGAAACAAGCCTCTGTAGTGGCTTGTCACTCTTTTACTCCTCACCTCCCATGAGGTGGATTCTCTTGCAGGAAATAAGGTGGGGTGTGTCTTTGACCTCCTCACCACCTTAGAAGAAGTGGGAAAGTGGAATTCACAAAGGCAGTGATGGAGACTTTGGACCCTTGATGCTCTAGTATGAGCATTCGCTCCCACAGAGAATTGCTAGCGACTATCATCATGTGTCAAGGATTTTGAGGAAGCGATTGCATCTGAGGGTTCTAGAGGGACACCCACGGGAGGTGAAAGCCCAGGCACCACGCAGCTGGAGGTATGGCTATCTAAAAAATAGGTTTATCTCTCAAAGTGTTGGACATCTTTTCCTCGATGGTTGGCGCTTCCTTGGTGTAAAAAACTAGGGTGATAGACGTGGAATCGAGCTCACCAACCAAAAACACACCTAGACTAACAAGTTTATCGAACCAGATCGCCATTGCAAATTTCTTAGAATTATCGGAACCTCCAGCAGAATGGTACTTCGACTTTTTTTTCTACACTATCTCATCCTATGCACCTTAACGGCTCTGAAAGCTGGTGTTTATGTAGGATTGGAAAAATGGACACGAGGATGAACTGCCAACATTCTCGTACACTTCATCATCAAGTAGCCTAGTGACGGCACGAGCGAGCACATGAGCCAAGGGATTCCTTTCCCGTTGGAGATCTAGTGATGCCACCTTATCTACTGCGACATTTCATTATTGGTTGCGGAAAAGACTTCGGGCGTTACCCTTCCTGGTCGACCATATGCTTCAGGGCATATGGATTGGATGTTTTCTTGACCTTTCGCTCCTGTGACGACGATATCAGAACAATTCTTTTTGCCACGTTTTCCCTACTCCACATCTTATATTTTCACGATATCTTTCTGATTTCACACGCCAACCACATGACAAATATCTGGTTTTGGGCGAGATGGCACTACCATGGGGATGATTTATCCTGTAGGAATGTCAAAAATGGCATTGGGGAAATCAATTAACTGTTGGGAAGGCAGATCATACGTAAGGGCGTCCTCTCCACCATTAGATTGATCATAACGCGACCTTTATGGATCTGGAACTTTCTCAACTACTCGATCTGAACACCCTCCATATCGTCATCCACGTGTACATACTTGTGACATTTCTCTAGTTTGATGGGGCCACTTATCTT
Organism: Pseudotsuga menziesii; assembly: GCA_001517045.1. Taxonomy (NCBI): domain Eukaryota; kingdom Viridiplantae; phylum Streptophyta; class Pinopsida; order Pinales; family Pinaceae; genus Pseudotsuga; species Pseudotsuga menziesii. The sequence goes on along the minus strand of LPNX010271351.1, from coordinate 72,221 downwards.
GTGCTATTCCCACTGGTGAAATAGATGTCCGCCCTAGATCTTTCTTCGGTGAGATCTGCGCCGTCAAATGTCGTCGCTTTTTAACCCATTTCGCTGATCGGGAGGTTAGACATTTCACGAGCATTTCAATTTGGAAAAATCAAACTTACCTATAGATCTGCCTTTCTTTGAATTCAAGCCATTGATATACAAGATCTTCATATCAAAACTATACACTACCAACCTGCACAGCTTATTTTGGGGGAATCAGCGTCAACCGTTGATCCATAATCAGTCTTCATTGGGACCGTTCAACCTTGAGAACTTTAGTATTCCGCCAATCCTTTCTCATCTGATTTCCTGAGCAAATTCTGATCACGAAATTCACCTCATCTGTCGATCAACCCGATCTATTGTCACAACCATATATCTTTGCGACACATACCACTTTCAGTTCTCCGCGCTAGTTCAATCTGCGGAATTGTTTTAGACCGCAGATCTATCTCCACCTTCATCTCAACCATCCAATTTTCTCACTGGTTAACCCATGTCGCAATTTGAAAAAGTTTCTCCCTCCGAGCAAGTTCACCATGCATAATGCTTTAGCGCCGTTGATCTAAATTTGTATCAATCTCAATCCTCCAACATTGCTCCAATTTAACCTACTCCGTAAATCTAAAAACTGCATTCTACCTTGCATCTTCGATCCACGAAATGTTTTTCCAACGTCGATCTTCACCATCCTGAATCTGAACCGTCGATTCATGACACTCTTTACCTCATTTCAACTACTGGTTATTTAAGGTAGAACAATCCACCACTGTGGATCCAAACTGTTTTATCATCTAACGATCCACTACGAATGATCATGCATCCCTGTTAACTTTAAGGGCACCTCCATAGTTATTCAAATAAGGTCAGTTCCCAAACCCTTCAATACTCCAATTTTTTTTGAATATGGTTCTAACAGCTGGCTCCACCTGGGATGCTATCCTCCCTGTGAGGCAGCAAAGAACCCCATAGACCAGGTTCCAAATCCATTGGGTTTCCCCCATTCTTTCTCTGAAATCCTCAACCTATTTTGACATGTAACGATCAACTGAAACCATTCCACGAACAAATCCCACTGTGTCAACCTGTAACTTGTCACCTAGCCATACTTTGAAAACTAAAAACAACTGTAACTGTAGACTTTAACCTGTAACTGAATTTGAAACCGAAATCAAATTGAAAACTGTTGAAAGGAACACTTGCCATGTCGAGCTTATTCACACCTACCTACCCTACTTAACTGAGCACAAATTCCCAATGAAGAAAAATATGACTTCCAATGAAGCCAATCAAGCAATTTATCCAATAATTCTGTTTCCTCCTCATGCTTGATTGAAATTAGTACATAGGAAAAAAATGGCAAAAGGTTATGATGAAAAGTATGTCCTTTGTTGCATACACATAACCAACTACCCCATTTGAAAAATTTGTCCATGTACTTTGCTACTGGATCATTAAAAGCGTGACAAATTTCAAAATACTCAATCACCTGTTTGTCATGAAAAGATTGTCCAAAAAGTAACTCCTCTTGCATACTATCAAACTGATCTTCATAAGAACTTTGGAAGGAATTGTCATGACTATTTTCAAATGACATATCAGCTACTTCATATAACATTTATGAATTTACAACTTCATTCTTATCAAGCACTTCAAAAGAAATGTCATTTTGTTCTTCAACATAATCAAGCAAATAAACCCCTTCTTCTTGAGATGAAATTGATGAATGTGAAATATTTAAAGAAGCATTTATTTGAGAACCCTCACCTCTTTCTTTGTGATCCAATGCCTCATTGCAAACCATTGATTTTTCCATAAGCTGAGATTGACTGCATGATTGTTCATCCTCATCATTTTGTACTTCTAAACAGTTCATGAAATTTTCCATATCTTCAAATTTTTGTTTTTGTTTAGAGGCTTTAAGTCTATGTCTTTCAGTTCAAATGAAGAATAACACAAAGGTAAACTGTCACCTTTAGCACACTCACTATCCTTTCTTTTTTCAGCCTTTTGACTTTGGATTACGGTCCCATTTTCTTCACTAACATGGCTTGAAATTACAAAATTTACAACTGGTTTTTAAGGTACAACATCCAACTCTTCAGCCTCATATTCATCATATATGGGTGTACTGAAATCCTTTTTAAAATCACCACTAACAGAATTTGTAACAGGCTGATTGCAATCTTCAGAAAACAAATTAGTAAAACCATCTTCTTTTACATCATTGGGCCGATCATTTCTTTGTTTACTAAGAGAAGGTTTGAGATGCACAGAGAATGTTTCTTTTTGTTTATGTTGCTCAACCAAGTCTAATTTCTTTTCCATTTTATCACCACTATCTTGGTTTGAAATATTTTTAGACATCCTAAGATTGTCTTCAACATCCAAACAATCAATAAACATGTGCTGCAATGTGACTGACTTTCTCTCCAAAAGAAGTAATGACAGTTCAGGAGGAAATGTAGTTGCATAATAAATTTTAGCAGCGCTTTCAAGAGGTCAGATTTCTTTTGGCATGCTATAATAAAAGCTTGAAAACATCATGTTAAAAATAGACATGGTTTCACCCTCCTATTTCTTCATGGAATAAAACTATGAAAGTATTTGGTCCAATGACCTCCTCTTACCCCAAAATTTCAAAAAGATGTCAGAAAGCGCTTCCCATGTACTGATGGATTCGGGCTGCAAGTGCTTACACCATTTCTTAACATCTCCTTGCAAAGATTGGGAAGAAACCCTCATACAGATATCATCATGTTCTACTTCAAAAAGGTCCAAGAAATGTTCAAAGGCTTGCAAATGTTTCTCAACTGTAAGATTCTTGGATTCTCCATCAAACTTAGGAAGATACTTGTAGTGCTTTGTAGGGAAATCATGAAGAATGAGAATTAAGTGAAGTGTTCTATACCGGTTTGGGATATTGGAAGAAACAGAGCTATTGGAATGGATGTATTATCAACTGTGGTTTCATGAGGCTCAGAAGGGTGGTATTTAATGTCATGTAGTTTGAATGAAGGATCTTGATCAAAATCAAATGTATAGGACGATGAAATACTTTCATTTTGTAAAGAAGGATATACACGATTAAATTCATTGTTTTGTTTTGAGTGCAATGAATAATGAAAAAATGTTTTGACAAGATTAGGAAAAGATAGGAAGATTTTTACAAGAAAGGATAAGACATCTTGGAGAAAACTGAAACTTGAGTACCTTATCTTTTCATCATGAATTTCCATGTTTTTACAATGAGCTCATTTCCCCAGTAGAGTCTGTCGGTTCTCTTTGAAAACTTGATTTCTGGATCATGTCACTAGTGAAGTCACTGAAAGCTAGATTCTCTTAGAACGGAGTTGCCAGGTGAAAGATGCACAACCTTCTTGATGTTTGAACATTGTTCACCATCAACAATCAAATCTGAAACTATGTCGTTCATACCCAGGGAAGATTTGAAGCTTCGTTCCCCAACAATAGCGCCAGTTTGTTAACACTCAGAATGTACCCAGGTTGTGAAAGGTAAATACCAAGGTAACAACAAAAAACACTTTAGACTATATTTCTGACCTAATACAGTTAGAGAGGGATCTCTCACTATTTACAAAGTTTTCATACTCAAGATATTCAATCTAAGACAGTCAGAAGGTCAGATTTCTGAACAGAACAAGTTTGTTTTTATAAAGTTTGGTGGGACAATCATGGAGGAGACCATTGGGAAATGGAGTCAACAATAAGATCTGAAATCAGTTGCAAGAGGTAGGGTTTTCAAAAGGTTAATGGACAGATTCAAGGTAGACACCATTTCCTAAATCTGGAGGTATTAGCAGGTTGATTAGTAGACAGAAGGAGATAGCCCACCAAATAGAGCACCTAACTAGGGTTAATTCTGCAAGAATTTAGAAGAAAATGTTTTGAAAATGCTTGAACAATGGACCTAGAGCATGCAAGATGAATTCTCTCCCATATACACTAATGGTCAAGCATGAAAGAAAATATAAAATGGAGTGGGAAATAGGATAAACAGTCACATAAAGAAATTACTTATTGAAGAAAAAGATGGCACCAGAATCTCTTCCATTAAAGGTTTAACTTTCCTCCTCTGCAAATTTCATTCATCTACTGAAAACTTGAAACCCATTACAATGAAGAGCATCTACAGTCTTGAAAACCCAACCCCCCCTTTCTCCCTCGACGGGGAGCCTTTTATATCATTTCAGACCCCGAGGATAATCCTTGAAATAGGGCGAGAAACTGTTTACAGTCATAATAAAAATACTAACTGACTAAGAAGTGGCACCTCTACGACAATTTACATATATTAAACAAACTCCATGGAGAAAATGCGTGTGCTTTACTTGGATGACATCGCGATGCTTTTTGTTTTGAGCTAGCTGGCCTTGAAAATGACGTTTCAGGATGTTTTTGGGTGGCTCATTTCTGACTGGGCTTGAACCATTTTTCCATCTGTCGAGTTAGCAATGTGTTTTTATTCCATCTCCCTTTGTGTCCATTCCGTGCTCATCCTTCTTCACAGCTCCCCCCTCTCTGGGTAACACTGTTGTACGAGGGGACTTGAAGAACGGCCGTATTGCTTCTGGAAGAAACAAGCCTCTACAGTGGCTTGCCATTCTTCTACTCCTCACCTCCCATGAGGCAGGTTCTCTTGCAGGAAATACAGTGGGGTGTGTCTTTGACCTCCTCACCACCTCAGAAAAAGTTGGTGAGTGGAATTCACAAAGGCGGTGATGGAGACTTTGGACACCGGATGCTCCAGTATGAGCACTCACTCCCACAGATCATTGTTAGCGACTATCATCATGTGCCGAGACTTTGGAGGAAGAGATTGCATCCGGGGGTTCTTGAGGGACACCCACAGGACGTGAAAGCCCAGGCACTGCGCAACTGGAGGTATGGCTATCTAAAAACATATGTATCTCTCAAAGTGCTGGACGTCTTTTCCCCGATGGTTGGTGCTTCCTTGGTGTAAACAACCAGGGTGATAGATGAGCATGGAATCAAGATCACCAACCAATAACACATCTAGACTGGCAAGTTTCTCGAACCAGATCACCATTGCAAATTTCTTAGAATTCTCAGAACCTCCAGCAGAATGATACTTCAAGTTTTGCTTCTACACTAGCTCATCCTATGCATCTCAATAGCTCTAAAAGGTGGTGTTTATATAGGATTGGAAAAATGGACATAGGGATGGCCCATCATCATTCTCGCACACTTCATCGTTGAGTAGCCTGGTGACGGCACGAGCGAGGACATTAACCGATGGATTCCTTTCCTGCTGGAGATCTAGTCACACTGCCTTATTTGCTGCGACATTTCATTATTGGCTATGGAAAAGGATTCGGGCGTTACCCTGCCTGGTCAACCATACACTTTAGGGCATATGGACTGGATTGAAATTGTAACTTTCTCTACGCTATTCAATCCACGGAATTGTTTTATACTGCAGATCTATCTCTGCCTTCATCTCAACCATCCATTTTTCTCGCTGATTAACCCATTTTGCAATTTGAAAAAGTTTCTCCCTCCGAGCAAGTTCACCGTGTGGAATGCTTTAGCGCCGTTGATCTAACTTTGGATCAATCCCAACCCTCCAACATTGCTCCAATTTAACCTACTGCACAAATCTAAAAACTGCATTCTACCTTGCATCTCCAATCCGCGAAATGTTTTTCCACCGTCGATATTCACCATCCTGAATCTGAACCCGTCGATTTATGACACTGTTTACCTCATTTTCGTTGCTGCTTATTTAAAAGGTAGAACGATGCACCACCGTGGATCTAAACCCTTTCATCATCTAACGATCCACTACAAATGATCATGCATCCCTGTTAACTTAAAGGGCACCTCCATAATATTTTCAAATAAGGTCAATTCCCAAACCCTTCAATACTCCAAACTTGTTTGACTATGGTGCTAACAGGTGGAAAGAGTGTTAAGGCATTGTAGATCCATTTTTATACCTCTTTTATTTAGATCCCTTGAGGATTTTTTTGGATCCTTTTGCAAGATGTTTTGAATGCCTAATTTGGATTTTTCTATGTCTTTGGAAAGGGCATCTTTTATCAGTTAGATTTGCTTGGAAGAGATTGCATGAAACGATTGACGATGGTAGGACTCTTCCAGTCCTAGGATATCCATGTCTCACAGATCTTTGTCACTCATCTCCTCATCCATAACCACATCTGGATTGGATTCAAAGAAGTTGGCGGGGCATCTAGAGAGACTATGGTTGCTAAAGAAGAGGGATCTTATGGATCTTGACTTTGGTATGATTTTGGAACTTAGTGCTACCTTTTTTAGGCTAGTTGGTCCTCTACACATGGGGATTCGGTGTCCTCTAGTGTATATGCAAGACTATCAAATCTATTGCTGGTAGGGGTGGTTGTCATCTTGCTAATCGTAGGGTTCTTTCAGTTTGGGTGACTCCTAGTTGTTACTTTCTTGAAGCCCTCCTCATCAATGGTTTGCATATTCATAGGGTATGGCATAGGCTTGTTTTTGGGGCACTCTCTATAGAGGCTCCCATGTTCATGACACTTACGACATCGAAAAGGAACATGCTCATAGTCCACTGGTTGAATATACTCTAAGTCTTCATGCACTACATAGACCGAGTCTGACAAATCCCTTGCAATATGCATGTAGACGTAGATCCTTGCATTTGATGTATATTGGTTGATTATGGTTTGATCAACAATTTTGATGAAATATCCCAAGGAGTTACCTATTTCTTTAATATTTTTCTCATCCCAATAGTCTTATGGGATAGAGTAGAGGTGAATCCATACAAGATCCCATGTGAATTCTTGTGTATCGAGGTTAAACTTTTCAACCCAGTTGCAAATGTATAAGCTTACCGAGTTGAAGAAATATGGGCCTTCATAAATAACCTTGTATTTGTCTTCGATCCTGGAGAATATGACCGTAAAAACCCTTTGGATCTAAGATGAAGGTCAAAGTAGGATTGGGCTTCCATTTTGATGAGATACAACCCATAATGGCTTTCTCAGTTAACCAAAGTCTGATAAATTTGTAGATTAGTGCATAGTCCTTCATAAATTGGATTTGAGTGTTGATTCTCAATGGAGGTAGTTTTATGCGTGGGATAGAAACCATTTTTTCTATGCATATGTTTTTTTCTTCTAGATTAGATCCTTCTAGTGGGGACGACGATCCTTCTTCTGTCTCCATCTCATTCGATGACTGGTTATTATTTGTGGTGTCCTTATTTTTCCTAGGTTGATTACAATGTATTGTTTGTGAGGTCAGATCTGACATGGAAGGGGGGGGGATCCTGCCTCCCCGTCTGGGCAAACCATGGGTTTTCCAATGGAAGAGTGATGACGAGGGGTAGTGATTATTGCGAGGAGAGAGAAGCACTTGGGGCATCAATCATGTAGGGAAGAAATAATTTGCAAGGTTCTGAGAGATCAATCTCAATAGGTAGAAAATACTCACAATCATGCATAAGCCCACATAAAAACAAATCACAAACAAATATAAATTAGGAAGATATGAGGAGAAGAAATCTTGTGTACCTTTTTACGACGCTTGATCCAAGCCACTCATTCTTTTTCCGAGATTTGCTCTATATTGCCCAATCTTTAACTTTCCAAACAAATAGAACCAACCTTCCTCAAGCCAATTTGACAATAATAGAAAACATTATTGAATTGAAATATGAAATAACATAAACTTACTAATAAGGTTCAATCTAAAAGAGAATGATTTATTTATGTCAAATATCAATCACAAAATTGACTCAGAATTTGGGGAAGGGAAAGATGTCATATATCTATTGAAATAATGAAACAAAATACAAAGTATAACTCTCTCTGCTTCAACACTTTAATGAACTTGAATATTCTGGTCTCTTCTACTCATGCACTCCAATGATCCCTCTCCAATCCTTTGAACATATATAAAAGGGAGAAACTACTTGAGGGATGCAGTTTCAATATGCATGATATAAGGGTTTGGAAACAATGTCATGATTGGAAGAGAAATATAGGCATGATAGCGAGTGATTCCTCAAATGGAAGAGAACTATAGGCATGATAGCGAGTGATTCCTCCTGCATTACTTTGACATGATGAGTGTCCCCCTCCTTGGTCCATTCCATTCCTTTTTTTGATTGAAGTAAATAGTTGAGAATGATTACCAAGTGGCTCAAGGAGTTTCAACTGAGCAATTTAGTTTGTGAAACTTCCTAAACTCCCTCATTTGATTTATTTTGTGATTTTTGAGGGAACTCACACCTAAATCAAGGGAAACATGCATATTTGCACCTTATTTAAGGTTAAGGTGTGAATGATTCACTCCTTGCTAGTTCATAGGGTGTAAATTTTCTCTTTTTGAGGTTGAATCTCTTTAGAATCAATGAGAAAGAGCTGGAGTTTCACTTCTAATGCTTAGGGCCACCAATTAGATCCAAATCATAGGACCTTCCATCCATAAATGTCGTTTTGTGAATGTATAGTGACATTTTGAGTGTCATTTTTTTTTAATTGTCATCATGGATAGAGAAGTACCAATTTGAGCTATAATCAGTGGTTGTGATATAGTGTTAGGAGAAGAATATATACATACATTGGGGCCAGTTACCTTGAACTTCAAGAAATTATACTTGAGATTTACGTAGGATTCTCATACTCACACCATGAAAGGGATCTAGGAAATCTCTCATGAAATCATAAGTTCTCATTGAATGGAAAAATTATTGAAGAAATGCCACTCTATAATTATTGCTCATTTCTATGCCATACAAGATTTGGAAAACACCACACTAGAAATCCATCTTACAAAAGTTTTTGGACAAAAATCAATAGGTCTTTAAGACTCCAAAGAGGTTACCCTTATATAGAGGCGAGCATGAGCAAGGCATACCATCGATTCTAGGAAATCAACCACCAAATTATGCCTATGTAGGCATCCATTTTTCAAAAAGACTGAAATTGGAAGGATCACTTAGGATCTACTGGAGGTGGGAGTCATTTGTCCCAACACTATCCCATATTCATCTCCAGTGATAATTGTTTTAAAGAAGGAATGGAATGGGAACACGTGTCCTAATTTTTGTGCCTTTACATGGAACAAAGTAGTATAAACATCCTTTGTAGTTTTAAAGCATGTCATGTGCACCACTCCAACCTTATCCATCCCTAATTTTACTACGAACTTTGTATTGGAATGTGATGCTTTCATAAAATGTTTGGGTGCAATCTTAATGAAATAAGGACAACACTTAGCATTCACTAGTACGAAGTGGGGTAATAGGGATTTTGACAAGTTTACTTACAAGGAAGAAATGATGGCCATCCTACATGTAGTTGACACATGGTGACAATATCTCCTAGGGAAACATTTTTAGATAGATTTCCATAACTTGAAGTGTTTTTTGCAGGAAAGGTTTTCATCCCTAGAGAATCATACATGTTCATCAATATGATTGGATATGATTATGAGACCATGTAAACAACAAGAAAAAATATAATTTTGTGGAAGATACTTATTCTTCTCTGGTACATGAATGGGTAGAAAAGCATGACAAGAATGGATCACTAATGTTACTACATCTCATAACATCAAGAAACTTAAGGAATATCCAAACATTCAATAACTATCCAACCCCCCTTCACTAAAGTTTACATCCCATGTCATATTGTTCTTGGCATGGGTCAAGTGGCTTACAACTTAGTGCTCCAAGAAAAATCCAAGATCTAACCAGTATTTCATGTGTTTTTTTGGAATAAGGGCACGTGTTAGAATAGTTTATTTGAAACTCCACTACTAGAACTTGATGTAGGAGTATCCTTTTGTCTTCATCCTATAGTTTTTTTGACCACATGAGAGCATCACCTACACCAACATACAACAAATGAACTTTTAATCGAGTGGAATGCTTGAGAGGTTTGTTGTTACACCAAAACCTGCAGATGTTGATGAACATTTGAAACCCAACACAAGGCCTTATCACCAGGCGTGGTGGTTAAACCACATTTTTTTTATATTCCCAGAGGTGCGGTGGTTATACCATGAGGAGGTTGTACAGATACTCCAGCAAGGATATGCAACAAAAAATACACTACTTGGAAATTATCATCCATTTTACAGTATTTTCCCATATCCATCTTTGAGGATAAGGTTGCTTTTGAAGGGGGAGGGCTTGTTAGGGTCCTACATTGACCAACCTATTTTATCAATGTACAAGACCATAAGGCTCATTATTTAGTTAGTGGGTAGTGTATTAATGTAAGAGGGCCTTCCTTATTGAATAAATACTCATAGGTGCTTGAAACTCATCAAGAGTGGGACCACAAGTAGTTAGTCCTTTATCTATTGAAGCATTATATATAGAGTATTAAGTTATGTGATTTGAGCCAATAATTTCCATTATATTTGGAACTTTTCTCTTGGAGGTTTCCCCCTTGAAGAGGCATGTGAGCATAACTATCTATTTCATCTATTTTCTCTTATGTTTTCCTCTATTTTCTTTGAATTTCTAGGTTTAAATATTTTCCATGTTCATAACATTTTATGCAATGTACACTCAAAAGGGGCCTACTCATAGTGTTGTTTTGTAAGTACCATTTAGACATAGTACCGTGTTTTATATATTATTGGCAATATTTGAATTCTTTTGTTAATATAAATTAAAAAATGAACATTTCTTTGTTTTCCAAATTTTTTAGAACTTGATTGGATTAACTATTAATTAAGATCACTTTTAAATGTCACTTTTAATCAATTTCTATATATATATTAATTCTAATACCTTTTCTACTAAAAAAATCTTGACTTCCTTAAAATGATTGAAGTCCTTAAGTTTTCTCTTCAAAACATAGATCCAAGTATCCTTAAAGAAATCATTAGTAAAGGTAAAATACAACAACTTTTAGACACCACTTTTATCGAACCACCTCTTTTATCAATTTGCATATCAAACTGTTCTAGTTCAAATACCTTTTTTTATCACCTTTACAATACATGGAATCAAAGATATTCATGATTATTACTTTTCAAATAGATTTCATGAAACCTCAAATATAAGTTTGCATCAAGGGAATCTCCCTTCTAGCTTAATTCCTACATTTGTAAATCCACATATATCACATAAAAGGGTGAAATTCAAATTGTCATACAATTGATTGATGCATTATTCACATGTGACATCAACTCTTTAGTCTTGCCTTTCTTCTTGATATGGCAAGAAAAAAACACTGAGTTGCAAAGCTTTTATGATAGTATACGCACACATATGCATTGTTGGATGTTTACGCATATACATCTGATGATGCCAACGGCTTCGTTGACCTAATTTTAACACTTTCCAAAGAATAACACAAAATTCCTTGTCTACTCAACAACTGACTTTTGTATGATTTCCTCACTAAAAATGCAGTGTGATCAAGCCATTCCACATTTCCTAGTGACATCACTATACATATATATATATATATATATTTATAAGTATAATAGTTTGCATAACAACATCATGGCTTGATCTTCTTTTAAGATATCGAGTCCAATCACCACATGTTACTATGCAAAACTACTATCACCTAAACTTTTATCTTGTCTACAAGCTCAATATGAATATAATTGTCATAAAAGTGTGTCTTTCAATTAAAAGCATAGGCACTAAAGGTATCTCATTATATTTCAATCTCCTTATCTCTATTCTGCTTCTTGTTATTATGGACTAATTGAAAACTAAATCATTGAAGCACATAGTTGTTTGGTTGACTTGGAAAGGAAGAAGGTCAATATCTACTCCTTAATAACCAACTTTGAGGTATGGATAGATGCTATTGTAGATTCTAGGAAAAGCAAACATGAATGGAAAATAAAGAATATAACAAATGGTCATTGCGAAGAATTTAAAAAAATAAACAAGAAATATTAAATCGTGAAATTTGAGCCTTCTTCAACTATGTTAGAAAAGCTTGTTAAATATTACTTTCTAAAAAAGTGCCTTTTAATATTGAAATTTTAAATGTACTTCTCACTAAAAAAGAGAGCTTTAAATTTTAAATTTTAAAGCTTATTCTCACTAAAATCGTGAAATTTGAGCCTTCTTCAACTATGTTAGAAAAGCTTGTTAAATATTACTTTCTAAAAAAGTGCCTTTTAATAATGAAATTTTAAATGTAGTTCTCACTAAAAAAAAGAGCTTATTATTTTCACAAGTTGGCCAAATGGTATTGAACTCCTATGGTGTACAGGAAGAGAGATCAAATGTTTTCTTATTCTATTTGAATTTGGAACCCATTTGGAGCACACCTAAATTTTAACATTTCTATTTTAAAGGGGGATATAAATATTGAGGTGTTATAAGACTAATTGAAATACTAGGAGCGATATTTACACATTTGAAAAGAAGAGAATATCGTTGTGACTCTAAACTTTACTCTCAACACACTTTATTGGTGGGAATCATATCTCTAGTAACATTACAAGAATTGTGAAGAACCTATTTCTTGTTGTTAAAAATTAAAGGAGATTCTCCAACAAAACTATCATTGTGTCAGGTATAATGAATCTTGATACATGAAATGACATTAGAATTGGTTGGAAAACCCTTGTTCATGCTTGTGTCATAACCAAGCTAAAATCGCGTCTAATGAACAAAGATAAAATAATTTTTGATGAACCACACTAATACATATAAGGGAAGTGGGTTAAATACACAATGACTCAATTTAAAGTAGTGGAAAAAATCACGGGCCCAGAGAATACGATGGTTTTTCCATAAGTCAACAGAAACTGTCCATGATGAAGCTGTAGGTTCAAATCCATTGCTTTCATACATTATTTTGACATAAAATAGAACCCAACACAAATTCAAACACAAAGGTGCTCATTCATTTTGGTGGCATTGCAAGTCCCCTAAGGTCATTTCCCTTGTATTTGTCTCTGATGTAGGTGGGGTATCCTTTATTTCTATTTGCAATAGTTGCTCAGTGTCTCCTCTATGTCTGCCTCATTTTGTTGAATCTAATCAGTGGTTGAATGTATGATTAAGTAGAACACAATGGTTTTCCACCAAAAAATCCATCGCACAAGTCTCTAGATGATCTCATTGACCCAAGATTTCACAGTAATTTTTATAATCCATAATCACTATCAGTAGGGGCATGACTGAATTTGATTGGGGGTC
>LPNX010271351.1:8797-50072 GCA_001517045.1 Pseudotsuga menziesii | reverse complement strand
AAACAAAAAATATAACAAAACATAGAAAACATTCCATTCAGTCAACTTGTAGAAAGAAGCCATCTAAGTTGGATAGAAACCCTCAAGAACACAATACTAGACCCCCAACCAAATTCAATCATGCCCCTACTGATAGTGATTATGGATTATAAAAATTACTGTGAAATCTTGGGTCAATGAGATCATCTAGAGACTTGTGTGATGGATTTTTTGGTGGAAAACCATTGTGTTCTACTTAATCATACATTCAGCCACCGATTAGATTCAACAAAATGAGGCAGACATAGAGGAGACACTGAGCAACTATTACAAATAGAAATAAAGGATACCCCACCTACATCAGAGACAAATACAAGGGAAATGACCTTAGGGGACTTGCAATGCCACCAAAATGAATGAGCACCTTTGTGTTTGAATTTGTGTTGGGTTCTATTTTATGTCAAAATAATGTATGAAAGCAATGGATTTGAACCTACAGCTTCATCATGGACAGTTTCTGTTGACTTATGGAAAAACCATCGTATTCTCTGGGCCCGTGATTTTTTCCACTACTTTAAATTGAGTCATTGTGTATTTAACCCACTTCCCTTATATGTATTAGTGTGGTTCATAAAAAATTATTTTATCTTTGTTCATTAGACGCGATTTTAGCTTGGTTATGACACAAGCATGAACAAAGGTTTTCCAACTAATTCTAATGTCATTTCATGTATCAAGATTCATTATACCTGACACAATGATAGTTTTGTTGGAGAATCTCCTTTAATTTTTAACAACAAGAAATAGGTTCTTCACAATTCTTGTAATGTTACTAGAGATATGATTCCTACCAATAAAGTGTGTTGAGAGTAAAGTTTAGAGTCACAACGATATTCTCTTCTTTTCAAATGTGTAAATATCGCTCCTAGTATTTCAATTAGTCTTATAACACCTCAATATTTATATCCCCCTTTAAAATAGAAATGTTAAAATTTAGGTGTGCTCCAAATGGGTTCCAAATTCAAATAGAAGAAGAAAACATTTGATCTCTCTTCCTGTACACCATAGGAGTTCAATACCATTTGGCCAACTTGTGAAAATAATAAGCTCTTTTTTAGTGAGAACTACATTTAAAATTTCATTATTAAAAGGCACTTTTTTAGAAAGTAATATTTAACAAGCTTTTCTAACATAGTTGAAGAAGGCTCAAATTTCACGATTTTAGTGAGAATAAGCTTTAAAATTTAAAATTTAAAGCTCTTTTTTTTAGTGAGAACTACATTTAAAATTTCAATATTAAAAGGCACTTTTTTAGAAAGTAATATTTAACAAGCTTTTCTAACATAGTTGAAGAAGGCTCAAATTTCACGATTTAATATTTCTTGTTTATTTTTTTTAATTCTTCGCAATGACCATTTGTTATATTCTTTATTTTCCATTCATGTTTGCTTTTCCTAGAATCTACAATAGCATCTATCCATACCTCAAAGTTGGTTATTAAGGAGTAGATATTGACCTTCTTCCTTTCCAAGTCAACCAAACAACTATGTGCTTCAATGATTTAGTTTTCAATTAGTCCATAATAACAAGAAGCAGAATAGAGATAAGGAGATTGAAATATAATGAGATACCTTTAGTGCCTATGTTTTTAATTTAAAGACACACTTTTATGACAATTATATTCATTTTGAGCTTGTAGACAAGATAAAAGTTTAGGTGATAGTAGTTTTGCATAGTAACATGTGGTGATTGGACTCGATATCTTAAAAGAAGATCAAGCCATGATGTTGTTATGCAAACTAGTATACTTATAAATATATATATGTATAGTGATGTCACTAGGAAAAGTGGAATGGCTTGATCACACTACATTTTTAGTGAGGAAATCATACAAAAGTCAGTTGTTGAGTAGACAAGGAATTTTGTGTTATTCTTTGGAAAGTGTTAAAATTAGGTCAACGAAGCCATTGGCATCGTCAGATGTATATGCGTAAACATCCAACAATGCATATGTGTGCATATACTATCATAAAAGCTTTGCAACTCGGTGCTTTTTTCTTGCCATATCAAGAAGAAAGGCAAGACTAAAGAGTTGATGTCACATGTGAATAATGTATCAATCAATTGTATGACGATTTGAATTTCACCCTTTTATGTGATATATGTGGATTTACAAACGTAGGAATTAAGCTAGAAGGGAGATTCCCTTGATGCAAACTTATATTTGAGGTTTCATGAAATCTATTTGAAAAGTAATAATCATGAATATCTTTGATTCCATGTATTGTAAAGGTGATAAAAAAAGGTATTTGAACTAGAACAGTTTGATATGCAAATTGATAAAAGAGGTGGTTCGATAAAAGTGGTGTCTAAAAGTTGTTGTATTTTACCTTTACTAATGATTTCTTTAAGGATACTTGGATCTATGTTTTGAAGAGAAAACTTAAGGACTTCAATCATTTTAAGGAAGTCAAAGATTTTTTTAGTAGAAAAGGTATTAGAATTAATATATATAGAAATTGATTAAAAGTGACATTTAAAAGTGATCTTAATTAATAGTTAATCCAATCAAGTTCTAAAAAATTTGGAAAACAAAGAAATGTTCATTTTTTAATTTATATTAATAAAAGAATTCAAATATTGCCAATAATATATAAAACACGGTACTATGTCTACATGGTACTTACAAAACAACACTATGAGTAGGCCCCTTTTGAGTGTACATTGCATAAAATGTTATGAACATGGAAAATATTTAAACCTAGAAATTCAAAGAAAATGAGGAAAACATAAGAGAAAATAGATGAAATAGATAGTTATGCTCACATGCCTCTTCAAGGGGGAAATCTCCAAGAGAAAAGTTCCAAATATAATGGAAATTATTGGCTCAAACCACATAACTTAATACTCTATATATAATGCTTCAATAGATAAAGGACTAACTACTTGTGGTCCCACTCTTGATGAGGTTCAAGCACCTATGAGTATTTATTCAATAAGGAAGGCCCTCTTACATTAATACACTACCCACTAACTAAATAATGAGCCTTATGGTCTTGTACATTGATAAAATAGGTTGGTCAAGGTAGGACCCTAACAAGCCCTCCCCCTTCAAAAGCAACCTTATCCTCAAAGATGGATATGGGAAAATACTGTAAAATGGATGATAATTTCCAAGTAGCGTATTTTTTGTTGCATATCCTTGCTGGAGTATCTGTACAACCTCCTCATGGTATAACCACCGCACCTCTGGGAATAAAAAAAAAATGTGGTTTAACCACCACGCCTGGTGATAAGGCCTTGTGTTGGGTTTCAAATGTTCATCAACATCTGCAGGTTTTGGTGTAACAACAAACCTCTCAAGCATTCCACTCGATTAAAAGTTCATTTGTTGTATGTTGGTGTAGGTGATGCTCTCATGTGGTCAAAAAAAATATAGGATGAAGACAAAAGGATACTCCTACATCAAGTTCTAGTAGTGGAGTTTCAAATAAACTATTCTAACACGTGCCCTTATTCCAAAAAAACACATGAAATACCAGGTAGATCTTGGATTTTTCTTGGAGCCCTAAGTTGTAAGCCACTTGACCCATGCCAAGAACAATATGACATGGGATGTAAACTTTAGTGAAGGGGGGTTGGATAGTTATTGAATTTTTGGATATTCCTTAAGTTTCTTGATGTTATGAGATGTAGTAACATTAGTGATCCATTCTTGTCATGCTTTTCTACCCATTCATGTACCAGAGGAGATAAGTCAAAGAGGGATCCCTCTTCTTCATATTTCCTTGAATAAGTATCTTCCACAAAATTATATTTTTTCTTGTTGTTTACATGGTCTCATAATCATATCCAATCATATTGATGAACATGTATGATTCTCTAGGGATGAAAACCTTTCCTGCAAAAAACACTTCAAGTTATGGAAATATATCTAAAAATGTTTCCCTAGGAGATATTGTCACCATGTGTCAACTACATGTAGGATGGCCATCATTTCTTGTAAGTAAACTTGTCAAAATCCCTATTACCCCACTTCGTACTAGTGAATGCTAAGTGTTGTCCTTATTTCATTAAGATTGCACCCAAACATTTTATGAAAGCATCACATTCCAATACAAAGTTCGTAGTGAAATTAGGGATGGATAAGGTTGGAGTGGTGCACATGACATGCTTTAAAACTACAAAGGATGTTTATACTACTTTGTTCCATGTAAAGGCACAAAAATTAGGACACGTGTTCCCATTCCATTCCTTCTTTAAAACAATTATCACTGGAGATGAATATGGGATAGTGTTGGGACAAATGACTCCCACCTCCAATAGATCCTAAGTGATCCTTCCAATTTCAGTCTTTTTGAAAAATGGATGCCTACATAGGCATAAATTGGTGGTTGATTTCCTAGAATCGATGGTATGCCTTGCTCATGCTCGCCTCTATATAAGGGTAACCTCTTTGGAGTCTTAAAGACCTATTGATTTTTGTCCAAATACTTTTGTAAGATGGATTTCTAGTGTGGTGTTTTCCAAATCTTGTATGGCATAGAAATGAGCAATAATTATAGAGTGGCATTTCTTCAATAATTTTTCCATTCAATGAGAACTTATGATTTCATGAGAGATTTCCTAGATCCCTTTCATGGTGTGAGTATGAGAATCCTACGTAAATATCAAGTATAATTTCTTGAAGTTCAAGGTAACTGGCCCCAATGTATGTATATATTCTTCTCCTAGTGACTATATCACAACCATTTATTATAGCTCAAATTGGTACTTCTCTATCCGTGATGAAAATTAAAAAAAATGACATTCAAAATGTCACTATACATTCACAAAATGACATTTATGGATGGAAGGTCCTATGATTTGGATCTAATTGGTGGCCCTAAGCATTAGAAGTGAAACTCCAGCTCTTTCTCATTGATTCTAAAGAGCTTCAACCTCAAAAAGAGAAAATTTACACCCTATGAACTAGCAAGGAGTGAACCATTCACACCTTAACCTTAAATAAGGTGCAAATATGCATGTTTCCCTTGATTTAGGTGTGAGTTCCCTCAAAAATCACAAAAGAAATCAAATGAGGGAGTTTAGGAAGTTTCACAAACTAAATTGCTCAGTTGAAACTCCTTGAGCCACTTGGTAATCATTCTCAACTATTTACTTCAATCACAAAAAGGAATGGAATGGACCAAGGAGGGGGACACTCATCATGTCAAAGTAATGCAGGAGGAATCACTCGCTATCATGCTTATAGTTCTCTTCCATCTGAGGAATCACTTGCTATCATGCCTATATTTCTCTTCCAATCATGACATTGTTTCCAAACCCTTATATCATGCATATTGAAACTGCATCCCTTAAGTAGTTTCTCCCTTTTATATATGTTCAAAGGATTGGAGAGGGATCATTGGAGTGCATGAGTAGAAGAGACTAGAATATTCAAGTTCGTTAAAGTGCTGAAGCAGAGAGAGTTATACTTTGTATTTTGTTTCATTATTTCAATAGATATATGACATCTTTCCCTTCCCCAAATTCTGAGTCAATTTTGTGATTGATATTTGACATAAATAAATCATTCTCTTTTATATTGAACCTTATTAGCAAGTTTATGTTATTTCATATTTCAATTCAATAATGTTTTCTATTATTGTCAAATTGGCTTGAGGAAGGTTGGTTCTATTTGTTTCGAAAGTTAAAGATTGGGCAATATAGAGCAAGTCTCGGAAAAAGAATGAGTGGCTTGGATCAATCGTCGTAAAAAGGTACACAAGATTTCTTCTCCTCATATCTTCCTAATTTATATTTGTTTGTGATTTGTTTTTATATGGGCTTATGCATGATTGTGAGTATTTTCTACCTATTGAGATTGATCTCTCAGAACCTTGCAAATTATTTCTTCCCTACATGATTGATGCCCCAAGTGCTTCTCTCTCCTCGCAATAATCACTACCCCTCGTTGTCACTCTTCCATTGGAAAACCCATGGTTTGCCCAGAGGGGGAGGCAGGATCCCCCCCCTTCCATGTCATATCTGGCCTCACAAACAATACATTGTAATCAACCTAGGAAAAATAAGGACACCACAAATAATAACCAGTCATTGAATGAGATGGAGACAGAAGAAGGATCGTCGTCCCCACTAGAAGGATCTAATCCAGAAGAAAAAAACATATGCATAGAAAAAATGGTTTCTATGCCACGCATAAAACTACCTCCAGTGAGAATCAACACTCGAATCCAATTTATGAAGGACTATGCACTAATCTACAAATTTATCAGACTTTGGTTAACTGAGAAAGCCATTATGGGTTGTATCTCATCAAAATGGAAGCCCAATCCTACTTTGACCTTCATCTTAGATCCAAAGGGTTTTTACAGTCATATTCTCCAGGATCGAAGACAAATACAAGGTTATTTATGAAGGCCCATATTTCTTCAACTCGGTAAGCTTATACATATGCAATTGGGTTGAAAGGTTTAACCTCGATACACAAGAATTCACATTGGATATTGTATGGATTCACCTCTACTCTATCCCATAAGACTATTGGGATGAGAAAAATATTAAAGAAATAGGTAACTCCTTGGGATATTTCATCAAAATTGTTGATCAAACCATAATCAACCAATATACATCAAATGCAAGGATCTACGTCTACATGCATATTGCAAGGGCTTTGTCAGACTCGGTCTATGTAGTGCATGAAGACTTAGAGTATATTCAACCAGTGGACTATGAGCATGTTCCTTTTCGATGTCGTAAGTGTCATGAACATGGGAGCCTCTATAGAGAGTGCCCCAAAAACAAGCCTATGCCATACCCTATGAATATGCAAACCATTGATGAGGAGGGCTTCAAGAAAGTAACATCTAGGAGTCACCCAAACTGAAAGAACCCTACGATTAGCAAGACGACAACCACCCCTACCAGCAATAGATTTGATAGTCTTGCATATACACTAGAGGAAACTGAATCCCCATGTGTAGAGGACCAACTAGCCTCAAAAAGGTATCACCAAGTTCCAAAATCATACCAAAGTCAAGATCCATAAGATCCCTCTTCTTTAGCAACCATAGTCTCTCTAGATGCCCCACCAACTGCTTTGAATCCATATCCAGATGTGGTTATGGATGAGGACATGAGTGACAAAGATCTGGGAGACATGGATATCCTAGGACTGGAAGAGTCCTACCACTGTCAAGCCTTTCATGCAATCTCTCCCAAGCAAATCTAACTGATAAAAGATGCCCTTTCCAAAGACATAGAAAAATCCAAATTAGGCATTCAAAACATCTTGCAAAAGGATCCAAAAAAATCCTCAAGGGATCTAAATAAAAGAGGTATAAAAATGGATCTACAATGCCTTAACACTCTTTCCACCTATTAGCACCATAGTCAAACAATTTTGGAGTATTGAAGGGTTTGGGTATTGACCTTATTTGAAAATATTATGGAGGTGCCCTTTAAGTTAACAGGGATGCATGATCATTTGTAGTGGATCGTTAGATGATGAAAGGGTTTAGATCCATGGTGGTGCATCGTTCTACCTTTGAAATAAGCAGCAGTGAAAATGAGGTAAAGAGTGTCATAAATCGACGGGTTCAGATTCAGGATGGTGAATATCGTCAGTGGAAAAACATTTCGCGGATTGGAGATGCAAGGTAGAATGCAGTTTTTAGATTTGCGCAGTAGGTTAAATTGGAGCAATGTTGGAGGGTTGAGATTGATCCAAAGTTAGATCAACGACGCTAAAGCATTCCACGCAGTGAACTTGCTCGGAGGGAGAAACTTTTTCAAATTGCGAAATGGGTTAATCAGCGAGAAAAATGGATGGTTAAGATGAAGGCAGAGATAGATCTACAGTCTAAAACAATTCCGCGGATTGAACTAGCGTGGAGAAAGTTACGATTTCAATCCAGTCCATATGCCCTAAAGTGTATGGTTGACCAGGCAGGGTAACGCCCGAATCCTTTTCCATAGCCAATAATGAAATGTCGCAGCAAATAAGGCAGTGTGACTAGATCTCCAGCAGGAAAGGAATCCATCGGTTAATGTGCTCGCTCGTGCCGTCACCAGGCTACTCGACGATGAAGTGTGCGAGAATGATGATGGGTCATCCCTATGTCCATTTTTCCAATCCTATATAAACACCACCTTTTAGAGTTGTTGAGGTGCATAGGATGAGCTAGTGTAGAAGAAAAACTTGAAGTATCATTTCGCTGGAGGTTCCGAGAATTCTGAGAAATTTGCAATGGTGATCTGGTTCGAGAAACTTGTCAGTCTAGGTGTGTTATTGGTTGGTGATCTTGATTCCACGCTCATCTATCACCCTGGTTGTTTACACCAAGGAAGCACCAACCATCGGGGAAAAGACGTCCAACACTTTGAGAGATACATATGTTTTTAGATAGCCATACCTCCAGTTGCGCGGTGCCTGGGCTTTCACGTCCTGTGGGTGTCCCTCAAGAACCCCCAGATGCAATCGCTTCCTCCAAAGTCTCGGCACATGATGATAGTCGCTAACAATGATCTATGGGAGTGAGTGCTCATACTGGAGCATCCGGTGTCCAAAGTCTCCATCATCGCCTTTGTGAATTCCACTCACCAACTTTTTCTGAGGTGGTGAGGAGGTCAAAGACACACCCCACCGTATTTCCTGCAAGAGAACCTGCCTCATGGGAGGTGAGGAGTAGAAGAATGGCAAGCCACTGCAAAGGCTTGTTTCTTCCAGAAGCAATACGACCCTTCTTCAAGTCCCCTCGTACAACAGTGTTACCCAGAGTGGGGGGAGCTGTGAAGAAGGATGAGCACGGAATGGACATAAAGGGAGATGGAATAAAAACACATTGCTAACTCGACAAATGGAAAAATGGTTTGAGCCCAGTCAGAAATGAGCCACCCAAAAACATCCTGGAACGTCATTTTCAAGGCCAGCGAGCTCAAAACCAAAAGCATGTCATCCAAGTAAAGCACATGCATTTTCTCCATGAAGTTTGTTTAATATATGTAAATTGTGGTAGAGGTGCCACTCCTTAGTCAGTTAGTATTTTTATTATGACAGTAAACAGTTTCTCGCCCTATTTCGAGGATTATCCTCGGGGTCTGAAACGATATAAAAGGCTCCTCGTCGAGGGAGAAAGGGGGGGTTGGGTTTTCAAGAGAGGAGATGCTCTTCATTGTAATGGGTTTCAAGTTTTCAGTAGATGAATGAAATTTATAGAGGAGGAACGTTAAACCTTTCATGGAAGAGATTTTGGTGCCATCTTTTTCTTCAATAAGTAATTTCTTTATGTGACTGTTTATCCTATTTTCCACTCCATTCTATATTTTCTTTCATGCTTGACCATTAGTGTATATGGGCGAGAATTCATCTTGCATGCTCTAGGTCCATTGTTTAAGCATTTTCAAAACATTTTCTTCTAAATTCTTGTAGAATTAACTCTAGTTAGGTGCTATATTTGATGGGCTATCTCCTTCTGTCTACTAATCAACCTGCTAATACCTCCAGATTAAGGAAACGGTGTCTACCTTGAATATTTCCATTAACCTTTTGAAAACCCTACCTCTTGCAACCGATTTCAGATCTTATTGTTGACTCCATTTCCCAATGGTCTCCTCCATGATTGTCCCACCAAACTTTATAAAAACAAACTTGTTCTGTTCAGAAATCTGACCTTCTGACTATCTTAGATTGAATATCTTGAGTATGAAAACTTTGTAAATAGTGAGAGATCCCTCTCTAACTGTATTAGGTCAGAAATATAGTCTAAAGTGTTTTTTGTTGTTACCTTGGTATTTACCTTTCACAACTTGGGTACATTCTGAGTGTTAACAAACTAGCGCTGTTGTTGGGGAACGAAGCTTCAAATCTTCCCTGGGTATGAACGACATAGTTTCAGATTTGATTGTTGATGATGAACAATGTTCAAACATCAAGAAGGTTGTGCATCTTTCACCTAGCGACTCCGTTCTAAGAGAATCTAGCTTTCAGTGACTCCACTAGTGACATGATCCAGAGATCAAGTTTTCAAAGAGAACCGACAGACTCTACTGGGGAAATGAGCTCATTGTAAAAACATGGAAATTCATGATGAAAATATAAGGTACTCAAGTTTCAGTTTTCTCCAAGATGTCTTATCCTTTCTTGTAAAATTTTTCCTATCTTTTCCTAAGCTTGTCAAAACATTTTTTCATTATTCATTGCACTCAAAACAAAACAATGAATTTAATCTTGTATATCCTTCTTTACAAATTGAAAGTATTTCATCGTCCTATGCATTTGATTTTGATCAAGATCCTTCATTCGAACTACATGACATTAAATACCACCCTTCTGAGCCTCATGAAACCAAAGTTGATAATACATCCATTCCACATAGCTCTGTTTCTTCCAATATCCCAAACCGGTACAGAACACTTCACTTACCTCTCATTCTTCATGATTTCCCTACAAAGCACTACAAGTATCTTCCTAAGTTTGATGGAGAATCCAAGAATCTTACAGTTGAGAAACATTTGCAAGCCTTTGAACATTTCCTGGACCGTTTTGAAGTAGAACATGATGATATCTGTATGAGGGTTTCTTCCCAATCTTTGCAAGGAGATGTTAAGAAATGGTGTAAGCACTTGCAGCCCGAATCCATCAGTACATGGGAAGCGCTTTCTGGCATCTTTTTGAAATTTTGGGGTAAGAGGAGGTCATTGGACCAAATACTTTCATAGTTTTATTCCATGAATAAATAGGAGGGTGAAACCATGTCTATTTTAACAGGAGGTTTTCAAGATTTTATTATAGCATGCCAAAAGAAATCTAACCTCTTGAAAACGCTGCTAAACTTTATTCTGCAACTACATTTCCTCCTGAACTGTCATTACTTCTTTTGGAGAGAAAGTCAGTCACATTGCAGCACGTGTTTATTGATTGTTTGGATGTTGAAGACAATCTTAGGATGTCCAAAATATTTCAAACCAAGATAGTGGTGATAAAATGGAAAAGAAATTAGACTTGGTTGAGCAACATAAACAAACAGAAACATTCTCTATGCATCTCAAACCTTCTCTTAGTAAACAGAGAAATGATCGGCCCAATGATGTAAAAGAAGATGGTTTTACTAATTTGTTTTCTGAAAATTGCAATCAGCCTGTTACAAATTCTGTTAGTGGTGATTTTAAAAAGGATTTCAGTACGCCCATATATGATGAATATGAGGCTAAAGAGTTGGATGTTGTACCTTAAAAACCAGTTGTAAATTTTGTAATTTCAAGCCATGTTAGTGAAGAAAATGGGACCGTAATCCAAAGTCAAAAGCCTGAAAAAAGAAAGGATAGTGAGTGTGCTAAAGGTGACAGCTTACCTTTGTGTTATTCTTCATTTGAACTGAAAGACATAGACTTAAAGCCTCTAAACAAAAACAAAAATTTGAAGATATGGAAAATTTCATGAACTGTTTAGAAGTGGAAGATGATGAGGATGAACAATCATGTAGTCAATCTCAGCTTATGGAAAAATCAGTGGTTTGCAATGAGGCATTAGATCACAAAGAAAGAGGTGAGGGTTCTCAAATAAATGCTTCTTTAAATATTTCACATTCATCAATTTCATCTCAAGAAGAAGGGGTTTATTTGCTTGATTATGTTGAAGAACAAAATGACATTTATTTTGAAGTGCTTGATAAGAATGAAGTTGTAAATTCATAAATGTTATATGAAGTAGCTGATATGTCATTTGAAAATAGTCATGACAATTCCTTCCAAAGTTCTTATGAAGATTAGTTTGATAGTATGCAAGAGGAGTTACGTTTTGGACAATCTTTTCATGACAAACAGGTGATTGAGTATTTTGAAATTTGTCACGCTTTTAATGATCCAGTAGCAGAGTACATGGACATATTTTTCAAATGGGGTAGTTGGTTATGTGTATGCAACAAAGGACATACTTTTCATCATAACCTTTTGCCATTTTGTTCCTATGTACTAATTTCAATCAAGCATGAGGAAGAAATAGAATTATTGGATAAATTGATTGATTGGCTTCATTGGAAGTCATATTTTTCTTCATTGGGCATTTGTGCTCAGTTAAGTAGGGTAGGTAGGTGTGAATAAGCTCGACATGGCAAGTGTTCCTTTCAACAGTTTTCAGTTTGATTTCGGTTTCAGCTTCAGTTACAGGTTAAAGTCTAAAGTTACAGTTGTTTTTAGTTTTCAGAGTATGGCTAGGTGACAAGTTACAGGTTGACACAGTGGGATTTGTTCACGGAATGGTTTCAGTTGATCGTTACATGTCAAAATAGGTTGAGGATTTCAAAGAAAGATTGGGGGAAACCCAATGGATTTGGAACCTGGTCTATGGGGTTCTTTGCTGCCTTGCAGGGAGGATAGCATCCCAGGTGGAGCCAGCTGTTAGAACCATAGTCAAAAAAATTTGGAGTATTGAAGGGTTTGGGAACTAACCTTATTTGAAAATACTATGGAGGCGCCCTTAAAGTTAACAGGGATGCATGATCATTCGTAGCGGATCATTAGATGATAAAACAGTTTGGATCCACAGTGGTGGATTGTTCTACCTTAAATAACCAGTAGTGGAAATGAGGTAAAGAGTGTCATGAATCGACGGTTCAAATTCAGGATGGTGAAGATCGACGTTGGAAAAACATTTCGTGGATCGGAGATGCAAGGTAGAATGCAGTTTTTAGATTTACGGAGTAGGTTAAATTGGAGCAATGTTGGAGGATTGAGATTGATACAAATTTAGATCAACGGCGCTAAAGCATTATGCATGGTGAACTTGCTCAGAGGGAGAAACTTTTTCAAATTGCGAAATGGGTTAACCAGTGAGAAAATTGGATGGTTGAGATGAATGCAGAGATAGATCTGCGGTCTAAAACAATTCCGCAGATTGAACTAGCGCGGAGAACTGAAAGTGGTATGTGTCGCAAAGATATATGGTTGTGACAATAGATCGGGTTGATCGACGGATGAGGTGAATTTCGTGATCAGAATTTGCTCAGGAAATCAGATGAGAAAGGATTGGTGGAATACTAAAGTTATCAAGGTTGAACGGTCCCGATGAAGACTGATTATGGATCAACGGTTGACGCTGATTCCCCCAAAATAAGTTGTGCAGGTTGGTAGTGTATAGTTTTGATATGAAGATCTTGTATATCAATGGCTTGAATTCAAAGAAAGGCAGATCTATAGGTAAGTTTGATTTTTCCAAATTGAAATGCTCGTGAAATGTCTAACCTCCCGATCAGCGAAATGGGTTAAAAAGCGACGACATTTGACGGCGCCGATCTCGCTGAAGAAATATCTAGGGCGGACATCTATTTCACCAGTGGGAATAGCACAAGATAAGTGGCCCCATCAAACTAGATAAATGTCACAAGTATGTACACGTGGATGACGATATGGAGGGTGTTCAGATCGAGTAGTTGAGAAATTTCCAGACCCATAAAGGTCACGTTATGATCAATCTAATGGTGGAGAGGACGCCCTTACGTATGATCTACCTTAATTGATTTCCCGAATGCCATTTTTGACATTCCTACAGGATAAATCATCCCCGCGGTAGTGCCATCTCACCCAAAACCAAATATTTGTCATGTGGCTGGAGTGTGAAATCAGAAAGATATCGTGAAAATATAAGATGTGGAGTAGGGAAAACGTGGCAAAAAGAATTATTCTGATATCGTCGTCACAAGAGCGAAAGGTCAAGAAAACATCCAATCCATATGCCCTGAAGCATATGGTCGACCAGGAAGGGTAACACCCGAAGTATTTTCTGCAACCAATAATGAAATGTCGCAGTAGATAAGGTGGCGTCACTAGATCTCCAACGGGAAAGGAATCCCTCAGCTCATGTGCTCGCTCGTGCCGTCACTAGGCTACTCGATGATGAAGTGTACGAGAATGTTGGTGGTTCATCCTCGTGTCCAGTTTTCCAATCCTACATAAACACCAGCTTTCAGAGCCATTAAGGTGCATAGGATGAGATAGTGTAGAAAAAAAAGTCGAAGTACCATTCTGCTGGAGGTTCCGATAATTCTGAGAAATTTGCAATGGCGATCTGGTTTGATAAACTTGTTAGTATAGGTGTGTTTTTGGTTGGTGAGCTCGATTCCACGCTCATCTATCACCCTGGTTTTTTACACCAAGGAAGCGCCAACCATCGGGGAAAAGATGTCCAACACTTTCAGAGATAAACCTATTTTTTAGATAGCCATACCTCCAGCTGCGTGGTGCCTGGGCTTTCACCTCCCGTGGGTGTCCCTCTAGAACCCTCAGATGCAATCGCTTCCTCCAAATCCTTGACACATGATGATAGTCGCTAGCAATTCTCTGTGGGAGCGAATGCTCATACTAGAGCATCAAGGGTCCAAAGTCTCCATCACTGCCTTTGTGAATTCCACTTTCCCACTTCTTCTAAGGTGGTGAGGAGGTCAAAGACACACCCCACCTTATTTCCTGCAAGAGAATCCACCTCATGGGAGGTGAGGAGTAAAAGAATGACAAGACACTACAGAGGCTTGTTTCTGCCAGAAGCAATACGACCCTTCTTCAAGTCCACTCGTACAACAGTGTTACCCGGAGAGGGGAGAGCTGTGAAGAATGTTGAGCATGAAACTGGGACACAAAGGGAGATGGAAGAAAAACACATTATTGACTTGACAGATGGACAAATGGTTTGATCCCAGTCAGAAATAAGCCACTCAAAAACATCCCGAAATGTCGTTTTCAAGGCTAGCGAGATCAGAACTAGAAGCATCACGCTGTCGTCCAGAGCGAGCACGTCCATTTTCTCCATGACGTTTGTTTAATATATGTAAATATTAGAAGAGGTGCCACTTCTTAGTCAGTAAGTATTTTGATTATGACTGTAAACAGTTTCTCACCCTGTTTCAAGGATTAGCCTCGAGGTATGAAACGATATTAAAAGGTTCCCCGTCAAGGAAGAAAGGGGGGGGTTGGGTTTTCAAGAGTTGAGAGGCTCTTCATTGTAATGGGTTTCAAGTTTTCATTATATGAATTAAATTTGTAGAGGAGGAACGTTAAACCTTTCATGGTAGAGATTCTTGTGCCAGCTTTTTCTTCAATAAGTAATTTCTTTATGTGACTGTTTATCCTATTTTCCACTCCATTTTGTATTTTCTTTCATGCTTGAGCATTAGTTTATATGGGCCATAATTCATCTTGCATGTTCTAGGTCTATTGTTCAAGCATTTTCAAAAAAAAATCTTCTAAAGTCTTGCATAATTCACCCTAGTTAGGTGATCTGTTTGATGGGATGTCTCCTTCTGTCTGTTAATCAACCTACTAATACCTCCAGATTGAGGAAACAGTGTCTACCTTGCCTCTTTCCATTAACCTTTTCAAAACCCTACCTCCTGCAACCTATTTCAGATCTAATTGCTGACTCCATTTACCAATCGTATCCTCCATGATTGTCCCACCAAAATTTATAAAAAAAAACTTGCTCTATTCAGAAATCTAACCTTCTGACTGTCTTAGATTGAATATCTTGAGTATGAAAACTTTGTAAATAGTGAGAGATCCCTCTCTAACTGTATTAGGTTAGAAATACAGTCTAAAGTTGTTTTTTTTGTTACCTCGGGATTTACCTTTCAGAACCTGGGTACATTTTGAGTGTTAACACCACCAATCTAGTTGAATCAACGAAATATGACCAACTTACGAAATTCTTTCCTTCCAATACCCCCAGTTACCAATGAAGATACTATATTGGAATGTGAGAGGCATTAATGGTCTCACCAAACACAGAATGATTTGCAGGAAAATTCGCCAAGAAAAGCCATCAATTACCTCAATTCAATAAACAAAATGCAGCAGCAAAAACCTAGAGACCTTCATGGCACGTATCTGGAAATGTAGCAAGGAAATAGAACTGGATGCAAGCAGTGCTTTAGGAGGCCTAGTGCTCATATGGAGCCCTCAAGAGGTAACTTTAAATGATTTTGTGTATATAAAGAATACCTTCTTGGCATATTTTCATATTTTAGGTACTAATATTCATGCTCACGTCTCCAACGTCTACAGGCCTCAACCCTCGAACCACAAAGTTATTCTACTAGGCTAGTTGTAATAATACAGGCACGCACGTTCCCTTCGAAACCATGGATCCTCGCTAGGGACTTCAACCTGATAACTACTCTCTAGGAAAATAAAGGTGGATGTGAGTATTTAACGCATGAGGATGTTAGATTCAAAGATTTTATAAAAAATAATGAGCCAGTAGATGTTAAAACAACTAACAACATCTTTACTTGGAACAATTGGTAGGGAGGAGTGAACCAAATAGATTCAATACCAGATTACTTCCTTGTCTCTGAAGATATAGCCACGTATGGAGGGAACTTGATGGCCATTGTTCTCCCCTCTTCAATATATTATCATTGGCCCATCGGCCCACACTAGAAAAAGTAAGCAACCCCATCTTGAAGACCTTTAGGTTTGAAAATTTTCATCTTTCACACCCATATGTTTATGAAATTGTCAAAAATTGGTGGACCAGTTTCTAGATCACAAGAAACTCCAAGATATATGTGTTACAACAAAGCTCAAATACATAAAGAAAAGTATGAAAACATTGAACAAGAACACATTTGGAAATATCTTCACATCCAAAATATCCTTGGATTAAGAAATGGAATCATTACAACAACAAATGATCACGAAAGGCTCGATAGAAGAAAGGAGCAAGAGAGAAGCAGGTATACAATCTCAAATCGATGAATGTTGCAGGAAAGATGAGATTCTATGGAGAAAAAAATATAGAATCAACTAACTAAAAGATGAAGAGCATGGCACTTCCTTCTTCCATTGCTCCATCATTTAGCGCAGAATGCACAATAGGATCAACACTCTCAAGAAATCCAGGCAGTACCAAAGTGGAAACACACAAGGATATTGAGAAACAATTGGTTTCTTCTACAAATATCTCTTATCTGAAGACACTCCTAGTAGATATGATGCCATAGATCATGTCATTAATCACATCCATTCACTCATAACAAACGAGCACAAATAAATCTTGATGTGACTTATTACTCTTCTAGAAGTAGAAGATCATGTCCAATAAATGGTTGAATGAAAGGTACAAGGTCCATATGGATTCACCATCAATTTCTTTCATCACTATTGGGACCTTCTAAAGAAGGAGATTTGGGAGATTGTGGAGAAATCATGCAGCAAATAGTGGCTTCTCCCAACGCTCAATACCACTTTCCTTACACTCATTCGAAAGGAGCAGAATGCAGGTTTCACAAGTAAGTATAGACCCATATCCCTCTGCAATTTCATTTACAAAATCATCTCAAAAGTCATTGCTAACCGTCTCGAACCTCTCCTTCCTATCCTCATATCCCCTGAGAAAATTGGCTATGTTGAAGGAAAAAAAATCTTGGATGGAATCATCCTGGTGCACGAAGTCATCCACTCCCTAAAATACACCAAAAAACCTGGCATGCTCCTCAAGCTTGACCTCTCCAAATCCTTTTACAAGTTAATTTGGTATTACATTGAACGGGTCCTCTTGTCCTTTGGCTTTTCCCCCTCCTAGACCGAGTGGATCATGTCCTTGATCTCCACTCCCTTCTTTTTTTTAGTCAATGACTCTCCTTCAACCACTTTTTCTCCCTCTAGAGGAATTCGCCAAGGATATCCCATCTCCCCCTTTTTCTTCATCCATATGGTTGAATGGATTGGTCATATTCTCAAATATGAATGTTCTTCAAGCCTCTTAAAAGGTATGTTTCTGCATGAGAACTCTCCCTTAACACACCAGTAATTTGTCGATGACAATCTCGTAATGGGTCATCCCTTAGTGCAAGAAGCTCAAGCTTTATCCACATCTTAAAATACTTTTATGAAGCCTTGAGTACCACCATCAACCTTAATCCCACATATATTTTTTTAACATGCCTGCCATCACCCAAATTAATATTTCCTGGATTCTCAGTTTCTTCATTGCCTCCCTTCCCACCGAGTACCTTGGAACCCCACTAATGGACTCTTCCATTAAGCATACCTCTTAGAGAGAGATGCTTGAGAAGCTAGAGAAAAATTGTCTTCTTATATTTTTAGATCACTAAATATCACCAAGCGCCTTGTTCTTCAAAATTGTCTTACAAGTTATACCCCTATACATTTTCTTTGTTCCTGAGGATCCTAAATGGGTTTCAAAAGCATATAGAACCATCCAATGTACCTTTATATGGGGAGGTGATAAAAAACATTTCAAATGGCCTCTTGTAAAATGGTACAACGTCATCTTACCTAAGTCTATGGTAGGCATTGGCCTATGAGATCCTACCAAAAGTAATGAAGTTCTTAGTGCCAAAACTTAGTGGAATTGGGTGGTTAAAAACTCAAATCCTTCTGCCAAACTCTAGAATTAAAAATTTTCCCCCAACTAGGACCCACAGGAAATCATTCGTTTCAATCTCTCTATCCTTGGATCCCTCATTTGGAATGCAACAAAGTTACAAAGAGATCTGGTTCAACAACACAGTTTCTAGGAAATCTGAAAATGGGACATGAACCCACTTCTTGACAGGCTCCCGGAAGAATATTCCTAGTTTAAACCTCCTTCTTCATCTCCCTCTCCTTTATAACTCTATCCAAACTTCAGGGCTGCTTCTTGTCAAGTACTTAAGGTCAAAAAACACTCGACAATATTTTTTGGATTTGGAAGCATCCTAGGCACTAAGGGATTCTCATACAAGAAGAGTCAATTGATGGAATCTGATAGGAGTTACAAAAGTGCACAATTCGATGTCAACGGGGTTTAGATATCATAAGGTGGGAATATAACCAAAGGGATATTTGAATATCTATGAATCATATCACCTATCCAATCAAAACTTAATTGAACAGAGGGACCCCATATGGAAAAATATATGGAATGTGAAATTGTGGCTAAAGTTAACCACCTTCTTGTGGCTCATCATCCATCAATGTTTTCTCACTTGGGACAACCTCATTAGGTGTGGATATAGTGGTCCCTCCACGTGTGTTTTATGCAATAGTCAAGAAGATACCATGGATTATCTCCTTGACTCATTGCCTTTCTCCAGCATCCCTTAGGACAAGATGCCACTCTTATGCAGGAGAATAGACAGAGCACATGGAAATGTTGTAAAAACTATCAAAAGTTGGAATGAGTGTAATCAAATACTTTTTTGGGATCAAGATAAGGTGGAGAATATAATTTGGACTAATTTCAGAAAACATATTCTCGAAACTCTTTTTCTTGCTACGTCGGCAGATCTGGACTTAAAAGCTAGCCAAACTTAAGTCACTATCTTGCACAACTGGGGAATAATCCCTCACTTACCAAATTTGAAATATTCCACTATACATCACACTTTTGCAAGTCCAAACAAATGCCTCCATCCACCCACAGGC
The DNA here is from genome assembly GCA_001517045.1 of Pseudotsuga menziesii. Classification (NCBI taxonomy): domain Eukaryota; kingdom Viridiplantae; phylum Streptophyta; class Pinopsida; order Pinales; family Pinaceae; genus Pseudotsuga; species Pseudotsuga menziesii. The sequence goes on along the minus strand of LPNX010271351.1, from coordinate 30,671 downwards.
TTCTTCAAACTTAGCTTCGATGGGGCCTCAAAAGGAAACCCAATGCCTTATGGATTTGGAGTCTTTAGAGACAGTTCAGGAAACATCACTCGCTTATACTTTGGGGCTTTAATCCATGATAGTAACATTGTTGTAGAATTAGCTGCGCTCCTCCATAGGATTCAGATTTTGATCAAATGGACCCTTTTCCCCCTCATAGTGGAAGGAGAATCACAGTTAATAATCTCTCTTCCTCAAAAAATTCAGTGTGGCTCTCAAATCAACAAACTCTCGCCCAACTAGACTCTTTAATTATTGTTTATCTCAACTCGTTGATTCCTTACCTGCCATGGGAGCTTCCACATTCCATCATGCAACAAAGAAATTGAATGCCTTAGCATATTGGCTACAAAATGAAGGAGTCTCAAGCAACTCCACCCTTCAATATTTTTATTTTTCTATGCTTCCTAATATAAATCTCAAATAAGAATGTTTCATCTTGGTTTTGCAAGAATGTCAAGCTCGGGATGCAGGTGCTAACCAAAGACAAATGGCTCATGTGGAAGCTAGAATGAGGGACCCAACAACCCTCCACATGTATTACCCTCCTTCTTCTCCTCATGCATATTAATTCTCCACAGTAGGAAAGGTCTGAGGCATTAATGAATTTGGTTCTTCGATCTCTGTGCAAGTTTTTCTGTAGTACTATGGTAATCATGCCATTACTAAGCAAGTTTATGGGTTATTGGGAGTCTAATTACACGCACTTCACCTAGGAAATTTTTTGGAATTAGGTGTCTATCGTCTGGAGTCTTCGCGGTGTCTTCATTCGACATTTCAGTGAGATATTCCCCCTAGATGGTTCTTACTTTATGGCTATGTATTTACCCCATCACCTTAACTTATATCATTATAGGTTACCTTCTGTCCTCCTTGGATTTTTCAATCACAGGATAGTGGTTTAGGGCACCCTCCTTCTACTGCAAATATGCATATATGATTGTGCCACCCCACGTCGTGGAAGTGGAGTTCGGGTTCATTCTGGCCATATTAGTCGCGGAGGTTCAACCGACAGTGGTTATTATAGATCAGTCCCTAGGAACTTGAGAGATATGTTGGATTATTGGGAAGAGGAAATGGTGGTGTAGCAACTAGATGGTCAGAGATCCCAAACTCATCGTAAACACTATTGGTCGGTCAAGAACATGCTTTCCCATGTCTTTTTGCATTCATAGGATATTTCTCAGGAGAATAATCCTCCTCCGTCCCCTTCCCCTTCTCCATCTCTTCATACCTTCTCCTCATCGGGCCCTTCTTAGGTATCTAAAACTCTTGAGTAACATGGCACATAGAATACCAAGGAGCTATCGATTGCTCGTGACAAGACAAAAATTGCATCTACAAGTGGCCACAAATGGAAGCACATGGAACAAAAAGGCTTGGGGGATCCATATTATTTCAAGAAAATGATTATCCTGCCATTCAAGGAATCTAATGACATCCCTTCCAGCTCTAAAGAGTACCACTATCAAATCCTAAAGATGGAGATACTATCTACAATTCCAAGTAATTTCATGGTCTTTGGTCCCATTAGCAAACTAGTTGCTTTTAAGTTGGATAGAATTTTTCCAATCAAGGTAGCAAGTCAATTTTGTCTCTAGTATCATTTTGGACTCTATAGATGCTAGTTTAGACTTTGTAGGTCCAATACCCACTCAAGGACACACCCTATAGGCAGTTTTTTTATTCACCATGCATGGGCAGGCCACTAATTGTTACTAGCTTAATGTTTTGGTTTTGTATGGGGCCTCTATGCTCTCATAGACAGCCTGATACTCTTATTGTTGTATTTTTATTTGTACAATAATTTTTGTTTATCTCTAGAAATTACAAAATAAAAAAGTATTTTCTACTTACTAATAGAGTCCTATATGTCAATCTCACTTTGAAATTGTTGTTTTTGAAAAGTAAAAAGCATTGTAAAGAACCTAGGAGATTTCTTTTGGTAGAAACTCATCTAAAGTTCTAGGTTCTACAACCTTGGATATAGGTTCTATGAGTTAAATCCTCCAAGGCCACATAATATTGATACTAGGAACAATTAAAGAGTGTTAAACCCATTAGTATCGTGAAATAATTATCAAGAAAGTGCCTCTAACGCATGCGTCAATAAGTGGGTAAAACTAGTCCAAGTGGTCAAATTGTCCCTTGTTGCATGGAATAGTGGGGTTATGTGAGTTTGGGATTCGTTCATGTGTGGAAATTCCTCGAGGTGACACCACTACTCACGAATAGCTTCAGGTCTAAGAATTGTGTTCTACGTTCCCTTCCCATTCACATAAACTCTTTCCAATAACCTTTTCGTCCAACTACCAAACGTGAAGTGGTGACCTGTTGGCAGTCAGCAACAACTCCTTCATTTTTCATTCAGATGAAGGGAGATCAGCTCTCTTTTAAAATTATAAAAGAGTGCCTTCAGAATCTTTGATTCTGAAGGTACTCTCAATTGGAGAAAAGTTAAATGATGTGTTAGAAGTTGATGAAAACAAGTCCATAAACTTGGCAATTAGCAGCTGTCAGTTTAATAAGTCAGTTTCATAATTTTTTATATAATCGATTTGATCATTAAGTTAAATTTATATGACTATATATGATTTAAGAAACTTAAATGGATAGTATGCTAAATGAGAATCAACGAAACAAATTTTTAGTTTGTTGAAGCTGGATATGGGTAAGGTTATTATGAATCCTAAACTCCTAGAACTAAAGGTGACTTGTTAAATTAAAACTCTTATCAAAACCTAACGTTCACATTTCATATGTAATATCTTACCATGACTTTGTAAAAGATTGTATATATATAGGTAGTGAATAAATGAATATCATATGGAAATATTCATATGATATAATTTTATAACCTAGTATCCTATCAAATTTGATTTCGGATATTAATCGATGGGATTTTGAAAGGTTTTTAAACTAGATTTATGAAATTTGATGTATATACATAACACAAATATTAAATTAGGTCATTTTGTTAATTGTCATGCAAAACATTAGGATATACGATTTCGATACTATATCGCCTTGAACGCTACCACCTTTCATGCTAAAACTGGAGAAGACCATTAATTGACAGAGTTTACAAGATCCATGTGTCAAATTAATAACGCCTGCTACTTAGATCGCTGCGTTGGCATGGAGATGTGGCTTACACCTAATAATTAACTAACAGCTATGAATATATTGATGATTCGTATCCTCAGGATTTAATGTTGAGAGTCATTCCATTTCGTAACGATGTACGAGCTCATCATGACCATTGTGTGTAATCAATGTTTTGGTTTATGATCCATCAATCAAACGATCCCTAATATATCGAATTGGGTAAGTTTACTGTTAGTCGTAGCTAAGCATGCATATATCATAACAGAACGTTGGCTATAGCATTCATCATCGCTAAGTTCAGCTAAATGGCTAAATTTAGAGCCCCCATGTCTGTCAGATTCGAAGCATGTGAAGTTTTTTTCGCATCATGTCATGCACTTGGATACCTATCCCCTCCCTCTTCACATTTCCGTTCACTCCATTTCGAAACCAGGATAATGTTGAGGAAGCTATGGCTCCACTGAACCGTTTCAAAATTTCAGGTTCAGAGCTCGTAGAGGCAGACGAGAAGGTCGCCTTGCTGTTTGAGAAAGTGGGGTGGGGGCAGTTCTTCAAGTGTTTTGATGGCCATAACGTAGAGGTGACCAAATTGTTTGCCTTAAATTTAAAAGAAGACATTGTACAGATCGAGGGCTTTAAGTTCATCATTAATGAAGACAAAATCATAGAGGCAACCAAGCTCCCACAAGTTGGAGAGCACCGGTTCAAAGGTAGTAAGGTTAATAAAAAGAAATGTTTATCCTTCCTGCTACCATTACTAGATAACGCAAAACTGAAGATAGGGGTCTCTGTCAAGTTCATGAAGCCTGAGTGGCGAGCCTTCTACGAAATTTTGGTAAGGTATGTGTCCTGCGATGGACGTTTCTCTCATTTGCACTATTACCACTTAAGACTCCTATTAGCATTAAAAGGCTGTAGGCTTATATACCATTTTATCTGTGGCAAAGTTTGAAAAAGATGTCGAATGCAGTTCAAAGTTTTGATAACCCTGACAAAAGTCTTTTTCACCATGGATTAGTCAAAATTATAGTGCAGCATCAATTGTCTTTGAATGGTAAGTCATGGGATGAATTTTTAACTGAATGTGATTTGGGGCCAACTCAATATTGGTCGAACCCCTCCCCAAAAACCCGTAGGAAACGGAAAGCTAATGTCAAGCCCGAGGTCAAAAATGCTCTTGAGACGGAATCAGAGGGTAAAGGGCTTGAGGAAGCCAATATACCCATAGATGCTGATATCAATAATGATGATGTTGGTAATATAGTTCCCAGTCATTCTGAAGCAGCTTTGAACCGACCCCTACCTGATAAAAGTTATAGTACTCCTGCAAAAACAGAGGACAGGTTAGCCGAAAGCAAAAATATTAACGCTGTTGATTGTAAAAACTTCTACGAGCCAAAAAATCCTCGTGAACATAGCAAGGAGTCTTTGCATAAAGTAGATCGTTTAGCACAGGTATGCTGCGATAGAGGAGGGTTTAAATCAGAGGATCTTGTGTTTTCAAGGAGGGTTACTAGGAGTATGGATAATGTACGAACAATTTCTGCTCCTATGGATAATCAACAGGATACTCAGCCTTCTATCGTCCATATTGAAGACGATGTCCCATCGTCAGTACCTGTCACTACTCATATAAACGAGTCCTCTCTGATAAATTATAATAATGTGAAATTAGTTGAAAATATGATGGGATTGGGTAAAGCCGAGGTTGCTCCATCATGTATGGATACCAGTATTTCAGACCCTGAACCATCTTTTATCAGTCGTCAATCATCTAATCAAAACATTGATAACCTTGATCCTCCTCAGGCAGCCAATTCAGGTCACAAAAATGAAGAAGAAACTCTTCAACGAGTGCTGGACAAGGCATACCAGACCAAGATTACGGAATTAAAAGTCGAACTAAAACTATGTCAATATAATGCAGCATTGATAGAAGAAGAAAATAGGACATTCAGAGAGGAGTTGTTGAGTTGGATTAGCAAGTGGAAAGAAATAAATAACAAAAAGAACCAGTATAAAAGGCCAAAAAGTCAATAATAAGTACGAATTAGCATCTGCTTGAACAAATTGAAAAACAAAAGTTAAAGATTATCAGGCTTGAAGCTAAATTAGCTGAAGCTAGAAGAGTAGTCGACATTCAAAATAAAACTTGATGGTTATTCTCATGGGTTGTTTCGCTGTCAAACAGGCAATAAAATTTTGTTATGCATGCCTGTAAAATCGCAGATTTTACAAGCATTCATTTAAATTATGGTTTATTTCGTTACATCTGTTTTAATTGGTTTTTAATGAGATGCTTTGTTTGTTTAAACGCAGGTGGATATGTCATCATTCTTCTCCACAGTTACAGGACGATTTCAATATGTTGGTTGGAAGACGTGGCTGTTTATGGAAGACTGGGATTTCAACAATGATCACGAATCTGTCAAGTACCTTTAAACCAACAACTATTCAGGCTAGTTTTTTTTATTATAGTGACAGGTGTCTAATAAAAGAGATTCGATTCTCTTTGATGGTTATAGGAATCCTATAATTTTGCATGTAGCATTGATGGGAAAACTGGAATCAAAAGGTTGATAGTATTATATAAGTCAGAAGTTTTTAGGAAAGGAGGGATGGAGTGATAAGAGAAAGACATACTTGAAATATATTTTATTGCTGGTTTTGTTTCATTACTGAAGTTGGATCTTTGGATATGGGACTAGAAATCTCCAGGTTGATATCATGACTGGTATTGTTTTGGATATACTCTATATTTCAGTATATTATCTTCTATATTAATATAGTATGCTTTGTTATACTTGTGTTTAATTACAATTTTCACTTTGTCAGCTCAATATTGCATTTGAATTAATATATCATTGTGACTGAGTTTATTAGTATTTTTACTATAAATTTAAGCTATAAGGATATACATTTCTGTCTATTAAATATCATTTGTATGTTTACAGTGATTTTATATTATACATCATCTTTGATTCAAATAGCTATGTTGATCATTAGTTATTAATTAATTTCAGAAAATTGAAATAATTGTTTATTTTCAGTTTCTTTGTTCAGTTATTTTATAACAGAATGATTTATTATGTGTGACTTAAATATTTCTATTTGGATCATACACTTTATCTTTCTGTTCATCATCTATTAATTAATAATTAATATAGTGTTTAGAAGCGCTCTCAGCTGAGATAGGATAGATAGGATAGATAGGATAGTTCAGATTAAGTTTTGTGTTAATATATTTTAGTTAACAGCTGTTAAATCAATTTGTGTAATTCTTAGTATAATTTAATAGTCCTTATATTCCGAAAAACTCTTCAAAAATTGGAGTCTTTCCTTAAGAAAGCAATTATAAGACGATTTAGATAGTTGAAACTAATTATAGAATTCATTTAGGTAGAAATAACATTAGGATAGAATAGATTTTGCTGATTTTAATTTCTCCTTACGAGAAAAATCAGCTGGTAGCAAAACCATAACCTGCGAGGTTTTGCTATTCCAAACACACCGGACGCTGCTTTAAGTTGATTGTGTGGGCATTACCTCCTTGTTGGCCTAGGTCAGAAAATCGGGCCAACAAATGGCGCTAGAAGGAGGGCCTGTTAATGAGTAATGGCAGGTGAAACTAATGAAACATTTCCAACCAGCCAACAACCTCTGGAAGTCAGTAGGTCACCATTTATAGAAATTGTTAGGAGTATCCTCGAACGTGATCCTGTCACCTCTCCATTTACTCCTGATCAAAGCACTCAAGCTTTAGAAGAATCACGGCGTATTCTTACAAGGGCATACGCTAATCAACTTGGTGTATCTCCAATAGATTATGGTCTACCTAGAAAACAACGACATAATCCACAATTGACCATAGTTACACAAGATTTGGAAGTAGCTGATAGTTCTCCCCGCCATCAGATTGAAAGACATCAAAGGCAGACCACTCAAACAAATACTGCAAGAAGACTAATTGTAGGAGGCGGTTTTGATCAACCACCTTCTCCTCCTGAATCACCACCTGATAGTCCAAGACCATCCAACTCAGGAAGTTCCTCAAGTTCTGAAGGAATTCCAATGGCAGGAAATGTACCTGTAGGAGGAGGAGGCAATCCTCCACCTAACCCACCTAATCCACAACTCCCTTGGCTAAGAACAGCTGCTGTAGCTGTCCCTGGTATACAACATCCTTTGCCTAAACACTCAGATAAACTCCTCCCTAAGTTTAACCCAGATGACAAAGAACCTACAGAGGTGCATGTTGACAAATTCATGTTGGCTGTTCAAACCTTGAACGTTCAGCATGAAGATGTAGTTTGTCGATTGTTTCCTCTAACTTTTGAAGGAAGAGCTTCTACCTGGTATTTTTCATTAGTACAGGGATCAATCAAAAACTGGGGGGAATTTAATAAATCCTTTCTAGATAAATTCGGGGAAGATAAAACACCTGCTCTTTTAGCCCTAGAGTTATCTAGGATTAAAATGGAGCCTAAAGAAAGAATCAAAGATTTCAATCAAAGGTTTCTGACATTAAAAAACAAAATTCCAATTGCTTCTCAACCTCCTGAGGATATAATTATTGAAAATTATACATCAGCTTTACTAAAATATTATGGGATGTTTGTTAAGAGAGCTGGAAAAACAACATTAGTAGAAACTTTTGAGGAAGCCATTAAAGTCGAGAAGGATTCTATGTCCTATGAACTAGATAGAAGTGGGAAATCTGACACTTTTCCCCGTAGGAAGACTGAAAAACTCAATTCAGAAAAAGACAAAGCATTTGACATAGAACAGCTACAAAATGCTATTCGAACATTAACCAATGAAGTTGTAGGGCTAAAGAAAACCAATTCTGAAGCTTCTCCTTCTAGGGGATATTTCAGAAATCAATTTAGACAAAACCCGAATACAAATAATAAAAATACACCACCTGATATAGTAGCAAATGAAGAGATTTTTAATACAATCCAAGTTGTTTTATCTTTGTCTGAAACTCCTTCTAGTCAAGAAATAACTGAAAACGAAGAAGAAGAGGAATCTGAAAATGATGAAGAATCAAAAGAACCTCAACAAGTTAATGGTCATTTCTGGGACAGTCTTGTAAAAGAATATGAGAATAAAAGCCCGCCTATAGGACAACATGCTTACAATACTCGTAGTAGGGCATTTGCAAATACCCCTGGAGCTTCGTCAAGTTCTACTACAAATAATGACAATAATAACTCACAACCGAATAAACAAGCTCAATCCGGCAAGTAGACTCAATCAACCAAAGGTACCCAAACTATTCAAAATGTTCCAAGATTAGATTTACAATATGATATAATTGAAGATTTGAAAAAGACTCATGCAAACATTAGTATGTATGATCTTCTTCAAATCTACCCAATGCCTAATAGTCATGTTATAAATACAGCCATAAGTTCCATTATTCCTACTGTGAAACAAAATGTTGCTGCAAATAGTTCAAATAATGATTCAACAGCAACTGAAAAATGGAAAGCAACGGCTGACAAAGCTTCGCTTATAGGTAAGAATTCTAAATCAACCACACCTCCATTCTTACTTACATTTGAAATTTTCAATAGGAATGTTCATAATTGCATGGTAGACTCCAAAGCATCCTCCAATGTCATGCCTTTATCAGTATGCAAGAAGTTGAATGGAAAATTTGTCCCATCAAATTCTCAAATAACTCAATTAGACATGACAAATGTAAAGGTTGTAGGGGAAATGAAAGATGTTTTAGTCAGGATTGCTTGTAACCCTTCGGTTTATCAAATTATAGATATTGTTGTTGCAGATATTCCAGATGCATATGGACTATTTTTAAGTAGGGATTGGTCTCAACAACTTAATGGATTCTTTGCCACTAACTGGTCAACATTGTGGTTACCCAAGAACGGAAAGTCAAATCAGATGAAGATAAATAGAGAGAGATATATGAAACATACTGTCACAGAACTACATGATCCTAGCGAACCTGTTTTATTTTGAGATTGTATTATGGGGAATTACATGTATGAATTAGGATTTGGTAATTTTAAAGCTGAAAATTCTGCCTTTTCTGAAAATAAACAGCAATCTGAAATTAGTACTATGACATATGTTTCTCCTAACTCTTCACTCAAGGAAACCATTAATGATGTAGATAATCTGAATATTGTGAATACTATAGAAAGTAAAGTGGTTGTACATAGTTCCATCTGGACTTTATATTTTGATGGTGCAAAATCCAAAGAAGGAGCAGGAGCTGGTTGCCTACTGGTAGACCCTCAGGGAAATAAAACATGTATAGCTTGTAGGATGGAATTTAATTGTACAAACAATACGGTGGAATATGAAGGGTTAATACAAGGTTTGAAAAAAGCAATTGATTCGGGCATCAAAGAGTTAATTGTATACGGTGACTCCGAGATCATTGTTAGACAGGTTCGTAACTCAATCCACTATTTATCTCAACATTTACAGAGTTATCAAAGATAGGTATGGAACCTTATCTCACATTTTGATGCATTTAACATAAATTCTGTTCCTAGAATTCAAAATCAAGAAGCAAACTTATTAGCAAATGTAGCATCAAGGTTAATTCCGTCAGAAAATCTTACACCAGATTTATTTTTTGTTGAATTGATTTTTAGGCCTTCCATACCTGATAATATCTTTAACTGGCGTGTATTTGACAATGATGTGCAGGTACTAAATTTTCTGATGAACGAGGATACCTTTAAAGATTCTGCAATAGACAAAGTCACTCATGACGAAAATCTACGGGATTTTTCAGTAATAAATGAGTTTTGTTCAGTTGAAAAAGATTTTGAATAGGTAAAACCAATCCCTAATTCAGTACTAAGATTAGAAAAGTTCTTTGATCTGCAGGATAAATTTAGGTTCGTTCCTAATTGTAAAACTAACAGCTCTCGAATGAGGTATGAAACCATAAATTTAGGAACAAAACTAAATCCCCAAACTATAAATCTTGGATTAGATTGCAACCCTGTAGAAAAAACAGCTTTTATAAAATTGTTTAAGGAATTTAAAGATGTCTTTGCTTGGGCATATGACGTTGCATGAGTAATTTGAGAGAAATCAACAACAGTATAAGGGTAGACATGACAAACATAGAGAAGATCGTAAGTTTCATGTTGGAGACAAGGCATGGCTTTACGTAAAGAAGGAATGATTGGAAGGAGTAGCAAAGAAACTAAGGCCCCTCGTATATAAACATTTTGATATCATTAAGTAGGTGAATAAGAATGCCTTTAAATTAAGGATACCTCTGTATATGTAGATTAGTTTAGCGGTGAATGTGGAGTATATAAGTTAGTTTGATCCCTCCATGTTGGATGAAGAGGGGCATCAAGTTCTCCCCACTCTTGAAGATTTTGCATTGCACACTCTTAACGAATTGAAGGAATATTCAATTTGTAATGAAATAAATGTAACTCGTAGAGGATAGCAAGAGATTTGGGAATTTGGGTCTCAGAGGACATACTCTAAGGAAGGTGAAATGGAATAAAATGAACCATATTGAAATCATGTCCCCTCACCTATCCTTAGAATATTTTGGGGACAAAAGCCTCCTAATGGGAAATTGTGATCCAGATTGGATCTGTACAGCCACACAATTTGCTATCGGCTTAGGTTCTATGGTGATTGACACAAACAAGGTTCAAGGCTATGGATGAGGTAGGAGACAAGGTTGATGGCCTGAGGGGACCCATGCAATCTCGATTGATGACTACGCCTAAATTAATATAGCTTCCTTAATGTAAGCATGTAAAATGTAAATAATTGAAGAAATGTATTGAAGAATGTTGGACGTAGAGTTGTTGGGGTGGCTACACTTTGGCATCAAAAGAATTCCCTCTCTTAGATGTATCATGCCTCAAAGCGTTTGACATGGTGTCACTTAGTCATTTTATATTAATTATGCAGCCATCTCATGTAAGGTTTATTAACCGTGTCTTTTAAAAGCATGTGATGAGACTTAACATAAGGCTTTCCCTCGCATGTTTATATTTATTAAATGGTGTTATGTGAATTAATTAATGGCCTTCTCTTGTATGCATTATTGAATAATGAATGGAGTCAAGTGCATTAAGATTCAATTGAAGTTTTGATATGAACATGAAGTTGGAAGGGAGATCACTTCAAAGCCAACCAATGGTCATTGAGTGGAATTATCAATTGCATCCGATCTTACAAAACAAAACTATCTAAGGACAAGTGACCAGAGCTAGGTTCACAAAGTATTTTGCACCACTAGTGTTTAAATTACTTATAGAAATTGCAGTAGATTGAAAATTGTTGAAGTATTTATGTTGGTGAAATAGACACACTATAATCCTACCATTTATGGATCATCCTAATGCACCATGACGTACTATTGGTGTATATATGAAATGGTCTCAACGAAATTTGTTAATATTGGCATGTATGAGTTGCCCCTTGGACCTCATGGGAGCATTGTGCACCTTAATATTGAGATGGTGCACAAAATTGTGGAATGTTGAGGTAGTTTGGATGGAGGAGGCTGACCGAATAAATTTGTCAATGGAAGGATTGCTAATGTAAGCAATAAGCTCATTGATAAGAGGATTGGCAATAAGCAACCGATCAACTCATAGAATGTCTACAAGGGAGTCAACAACAAGATTTTTGTTGAGATGGGAGTTATTGACTAGAGTACTATTGACAAAACTGTGGTTGACACGAGGGTTGTCGATAAAGGAATTGTTAACGAAAGGGTTGTTAGTGAGAGAGTGGTTGATATGAGAATTGTGAATGCTTATGAAATAAACATCCTTATTGTCAGTGATGATGGAAGTACAATAAGTGAAGTGGTTTTTTATGACAAGGGAGTGCATGGATTACTTAGGAATTTGCTAGTGGGAAATCCTAATTTTATTAAGTGGCATGAGGATCCTTCTATTATTTTTATGAGAAAGAATAGAAGAAGGTTCATCCATGTTTGACCTAAGATCCTTCTAATCTTTTTATGAACATAGAGGAAAGTCCATTCATGTTTTCCCCAGGATCCTTCTATCCTTTTTATGAACATAGAGAAAGGTCTATTCACATATGCCCCAATCATTTTTTAACAACATTTGCCATTGATTTGAAAGTGATTATGAATAAGATTGTATTAGAATGAGTTTTTTTGCTCTTTTTCACTCCAAGAAAACTTTTCAAATTTTTTTTAAGCAGTTTTGTTGTTTCTTCGTTGTTTAGCCTAGCTTGGGTTCTGCCTTTGAAGGATCTGGAATGGTGGCTTTGAGGATTGAGTTTGGTCATGTTCTTTGAGCATTGGATTTACCTGTGATCTTGGTGCTGTGAATGAACCCTTGAATGAAGCGTTTTTGGAGCAGTCTGTATCGGTGGTGATCTCGGGATTGCGTTTCTTGGAGCAGTTGCTGCTGAATTCGCTGATTTTAGAGGATTGGTTAAGATCACTCCAATACCGATTTAATTTTTTTGCAGGGCTCTGTATTGACTTTTTGCAAATCTATCCTTGACGTTTGGGTGCACACTGGTTTCTAGTTTGTATTTTTATCTGGCTAGTTTTGTTTCTTCTTTTGTTCGGGTTGTCTCGTCCTTTGTTGGCTTGTGCCTTATGGACTCAGGCAAGGAGCCTCCGCTGCCTCTCCCTCCTGATCTAGATGCATTCAAGAAATTGATTTCCTCTTGTGGGAAGAGAAAGGGAGGTCCCTCACAAAAATTTGTTAATAAAGATGATATTCCATCAGTAGAACTTCCTGTTCAAACCTGTCAAACGGCTCTGAATCTTGTTGATCGTGGGCTAATAGGGCAATTTATAGGGCTTTGGCCATCTCCAAAAGCCATTGATGGCTGGCTGTAGAGAAATTGGAGACCCTTATTTTCTGAAGGAATTAGAATCCATTTTGTAGGAAGATGATATTATGTATTTGTGTTTGATTCTGCTATGGATCGAGACCTCATTTTCTGAAACGGACCATACTTTATAGGCCCCCAGGCTCTTTATTTGAACAAATGTTCTCCAGACTTCAACTCTTCTCAAGATGTTCCCTCAGCAGTTCCTGCTTGGGTTAGACTCCCTCATCTTCCTCTGCATTGCTGGATTTCAGATTCCCTGGAAGCCATTGGAAATAAATTGGGTAAATACATTGATACGGTAGTAAGGAAAGATTAATATTCTTGTGAAAGAATATGTGTTGTAGTCGACCTTGAAATAGGTTTGCCCAAGGCAATTAATCTAACTGTAGTAGATTGTTCTCACACCTAGGAGTTAGATTATGAACAAATTCCATTCAAGTGCCATTTTTGTCATGGTTATGGACACTTCGCCCAAAACTGCAAGAAAAAAGCAGAAAATGAACAAGAAAATGAAAAGAATCAGTGGATCCAAATTCATAAATCAGGCCTCCCTAATCAGAAGAATGGAAAAGATGGAAAGGTCAAGAATGAAGTTCAAGTTGATGGGAATGCACATAAATCTAATAAATTTGATGCTCTAGCTAAAGACTCTGCTATTCTAGAAGAAAGTGAAATGCATGAATCTGTTATTTTAGAAGAAGGTGAAATCCATGATGCAGAAGAGAAGATACTTGAAGATGAATAAATTCCAAGTCAAATGGCGCTCTGGGGCTGTTTATACCAATGTTCTCAAAGATTGTGAATTTCAACTAAATACCTCTCCAAATGGTATTAATTCTCCTCCCTCATACACATAAATTACTAAGAAGAAACCAGTGGACAGCTCAAGCTCTTCAGATGAAGACTCTATTGAGAAAACCTCCAAAAAGGTAGGGAATTCCAAAAAGATGCTAGAGAAGAAGAGGCGGAGAGGTTGAAGATGCAGGGAATCCATCCCACTATCGAAATGTCAATGGGTAGGAGCAAGAGGAACCGGTCCCAAAAGGGAGTAACAACTCCTTCTCTCCTGAATAAGTAATGCAGTTTGTCTCTTGGAACTGTCGGGGATTGGGGAATCCTATCAAAGTTGAATCAGTCAAAGATTTATTGAGAATGGTTAGCTCTTATATTATCTTGCTCCAAGAGACTAAGATTGATGAGGAGTCACTTCTTCTCCTAATTAATTCAAAATGGAAAATGAGTGTTGGCAAGGCGATTAGCGCTAGAGGCACCTCCGGGGGTCTTGCTACTCTTTGGTGTGCAGGCAATTTTCATCTTAAAAATTGGTTTGTTACCCAACATTGGATATTTACTGAGCTATTCCATATACCAAGTCAGACTGATATAGCTCTGTTTAATCTCTATGTTCAAGTCAATTTTTTGGTAAAGAAAGAGTGTTGAAATTCAATATTAGACTTCTTGGCTGCCAACTCTCCTTCGAATGTTATTTTAGTAGGGGATTTGAACATAACATTGGCCCCGAATGAGAAAAAAGGAGGAATTGTTGGCAAGGACCATTTTCAAGAGTCGGTTGAGGCACTGATTCAGACCTGGGGTCTAATCGATTTTAAACCAAAGAAAGGTTGTTTCACCTGGTCAAATAATAGAACAGGGGCAGCCAACATAACTACTCGCCTTGATAGATATTTGGTGAACAACTCTCTGATGGATGGAAATGTCATTTCTTCAAAAACTCTGCCCAAATTTAATTCCGATCACCATCCTATCTCTCTCTCGTTGGAAAAGGAGGAAGACCTCAGGCCAATACCCTTTCGTTTTAGTCCCCTTTGGATTGAACGTGTAGGGTTCTTGGATATTGTGCATCTTGCTTGGTCGCACTATGTAGTCGGCTCTCCCAATTTCATTTGGGAGAAGAAGCTTAAAAACACCAAGATTGCTTTAAAAAACTGGATAAAACAGCCCCAAAAAACTCCATCTAGTAATAGAATAGAAAAAGTCTCTAAGTTAGCGGAATTCCAATTTGAAATGGAAGAAAACGATATTACCATTTCTCGGCTTGCTCATGAGAGATCTGCTCAACTCATTTCCTTTCAAGCTTTCAGACAAGAAGAGGAAGCATTAAGGCTGAAATCTAGGGGTCTATGGTTGAAGGCAGGAGATAAAAAATTAGCTTTCTTTCACAGACAATGTAGGGCCAGATTGTCTAGAAACCACATCTCTAAAATCTCCACAGCAGAGGGGGATATTATCACAGTTAATGCTAATCTAAAGCAAGCTGCCAGAAATCATTTCCAACTCTTGCTCTAGGAGGATGGGATCTCAGATGAGGAAGAGTCTGCAGAATTTTTGGCTAATATCCCTACTCTGGTCAGCAGTGAGAAAAACAACATCTTATTGAAATCATTCTCTGAAACAGAAGTCTTGAAAGTCATTTGGGCAATGGAGCCAGATAAAGCTCCGGGGCCAAATGGATTTTCTATTCACTTTTATAGGGCATGCTGGCATATTATCAAAACTAACTTGATCCGCATGGTATCTTCCTTTCAGAAAAAAAGTTAAAGTTGGAGGGTCCACTAACTCCACCTTTTTTTGCTTTAATCCCTAAGGAAGCTAATCCCTCTTCTTTTGACAGATTTAGACCCATTTCATTGTGCAATGCCTCATATAAAATTCTAGCTAAGATCCTTGCTAACCATGTCAAGCCTTTGTTGGGAAAGTTGATCTCTTCATCCTAGGGAGGTTTTGTAAAAGGCAGACATTTAGTAGATAACGTCATTCAGGTTCAAGAATCTCTCCACTCAAGATTCCATAGAAATGAGAAAGGAATGCTCATTAAGCTTGACATGAAGAATGCATTTGATAGAGTAAAGCTACCCTTCCTTTATAGAGTCCTCGTCTCTTTTGGATTCAATCCGGAGTTTGTAAACTTGATTAAAGCTTGTACTGAAAGCCCTTGGATAGCACCATTAGTTAATGGTAGACCAACTGAATTTTTTCAAGCGTCAAGAGGCCTTCGCCAAGGATGTTCGTTATCTCCCTTTTTATACATTTTGATGGTCAAATCCCTCAGCATAAAACTGTCAGTAGCAAAGGAAATAGGATTCATTCCTGATATTAAGATTGCTAAGGGGGTGGACCCTATAAATCACGCCCTTTTTTTATGACTCTCTTCTTCTTGGAGGGGCCACAATTATGATTTCCTGGGATTTTATTGATATACTTCAGAAATATTGCCTAATTTCAGGAGCACTGATCAATAAAAATAAAAGTCATGTTTTTGGGTGGAATGTGGATCATGCTTCAATCATTAGAATTGCAAATATCTTTGTATTTTCTGGATTTGATCAATGGGAGAAGATAACCTATTTGGGACTGACCCTAACTCTAGGCTCTAGTCCTCCCTCTCTCTAGCTCGATATATTAGCTAAGATTAAAGCTAAAATAGCTTTGTGGGGTGGCCAGTGGCTTTCCAAGGTCAGGAAATTTATTTTGATAAAGGCAGTCCTCTCAGCCCTTCCAATTTTTCAATATTCCTTGCTTCTTGCCCCTAAATCTATTACTTCTCAGATCTCCAAATTATTGCGATACTTCCTTTGGAATGGGGGGAAGACAGTCAGTCTAAGATGCATTTAGTAAGCTGGGACACTCTTAAAAAACCAATCTCTAAGGGTGGTTTGAAAATTCAAGACCCTGGGTTGTCTAACTTGGCTTTGGGAGGAAAACTCCTTTGGAAACTTTATGTTGATAAACATCATCCTGTCAGCAATATTTTTAGACCGAAATACCTCAAGGGAAGATCACTGAGAAAATTAACTTCTTCCTCCACCCCTTCAGGCACAACCATTTGGAATCTATGTCGAAAAGGGATTGATGAGTTCAAGAAGCGTCTCTATAGAATTCCAGGTAATGGGAATAAGATTAGTCTGTGGGAGGATAAAATTTCAGGCAATAATCCCCTTTCCATTGGTATTATGTTTGAACAGTTAAATATCTGGCTGAAGAACAAAGGTTTGCTCTGGTTGGCAGATTTATGCTCTTGCGATTGTAATGGTAATTGGGTCGGCTGGATCTTCCCCGAGCTCCCTGAACATCTCATTCTTCAAAAAAATATTATTCTTTCTGCACTTACAGGACTAGCTCCTGTGAAATCGATTTGGTCTTCATTGTGCCTTCCTAAAGTTAATTTTTTCTCATGGCTTCTAATCCATAATAAAATTCTGATAGGAGATAATCTTGAAAAACATGGCTTTCTCGGTCCATTCAGGTGTTGTTTGTGCATCACAGCCATGGAAGCAGCTTCACATCTTCTCATAGCCTACCATTTCTCAATTTCAGTCTGGAAGACTATCCTTCACGATCTCTGTCATGTTCTTGTTCAAAATGAAATAATTCCACTCTATCAGCAATGGGTTGAGCATTGTCCATTCTCACGTGGAGCAAATAAAGATGTGAAAAACTTCTGGCAACTTATTCCTAAAATTATTTGGTGGAATATTTGGCTTACCAGAAATAATTTGTTGTTCAATAATATTTCTGCGACTCCTCAATCTATTGCTCAAAAAATCAAGTGCCATTGTGCTGAAATGCCTAAAAATATGCAGTCCCCCTCCATGATTCCATCAGTGATTGCCATTTGGCTTGGTTCTATTCCAGCGTGGGTGCGTAAGGTTGTTTGTTCTCAGCCAACATGCCCTTCTCCCTGGCGTATTAGGAAACCAGGTGATGAATTTAATTCGTGGTGAATTAATTCTTCTTCGGCTTCTATTTTTTTCGACGATGCTTCTAAGGAAACCTCGGCATCTCTGGCATTGGGGGACTGGTGTATTCTTCAAACAAGCTGTTAAAATCCAAATTCAGTTGGGGCCTTGGATTCATGTCCAACAATCAGGTTGAAATCTATGCTCTTCTCAAATCTTGCCAGATATATAAGGAGCTTGGTTTTAAGTCAATTCAAATCTTCAGCAATTCAGAGCTACTGATAAAAATATTAAACTCATCAAATCATTTTCACAATCTGGAATTAAATAATATCTTGCGTAGAGTTCGGAATCTCCTCAAATATTTTAATAGGGTTCAGGTTTTCCACATTCTTTGGGATCTTAACAATTCGACTGATGATATGGAAAACAAAGCCTGCCAGTTGGCTCAAGGCCAACTTAGCATCAATGCCAATTTCAGTTGCTTTCATTCTATTCCTTAATTGTATTCAATTTTGTGTATTTAGTCTTTCCGGCTATTATTTTCTTAACCTATAAGAGGACTCATAACTTCTTATTCCAGTGAATAAGGTTCCATTTGAGCATTTTGTAATTGATTGATTGGCATTCGTCAGATCAGTCTAGCATTCCTTCTGAAAAAATAAAAATAAAAATTTACCATTTGAGTTAAAAAAAAAGATATCAAACAAAAAGATGAACTTAAAACTGCTTTTGGTGATATGACTAATGTGAGACATTAAATGTCCAATATGAAAGTGCCCTTCCATAAAAATCCTATAAATTCGGACTAGAAAGTAAAATTTGAAATTGCAAATGGTTGATATGACTAACGACATAGAGTTAAGATGCTATTTGAACTTTCCCATCTATAAAACACCTTTGAAAATATTCAAAATGATCATCATTGTTTTGTTTTAAATATACCACTGTCCTAATGCTAGTTGATTACCTTCCTTAGAAAGGGTATCAGCATCCATGTTTCTTTCCCTGTAAACATGATAACATGAAAAAGATGTGAAACTAAATTTTATATTTTGAACATCTGCTAGTAAAGGAGCAAGCTAAGTGTTGTGGCACCGTTGGACCTCATTGACCCAGTTTATGACTAGCATAGAATCACCAAACATTTGGATGCACTGACATCCTTTTTCTAGTGCAAAAAGGAGAAGAAATTTTATAGCATGAGTTTTGCATAATTATTTGAATTGTTTCCCAGACCAACTTTTAGCTTGTAGGAAACGGAATCTAAAAATGCAAGATTCCTACCTCCACTGCATATATGTGTATTTCCTTGTGAAGCTCCATCAAAGAAACCCCATTGGATTTGATTATTTATGGATTCATTTCTTATAATTCTAATCGTTCCCCATGTTTCTCTTGAGAAAAATGGGATAGAATTCCCAAGTCTTGTGTGGCAACTAGTTCAAGGATAAGGACCTTTCCAAGGAAAAGTGACTAGTTTCGTGGCAACCAAATACCCTAGTAGATTATCAATGGTAGAGCTCTAGCTGAGGAGAAATCCCCATCATAGCTCCAAGTTTGGAAAATTACCTTAATATTGTCACCATGTCATGAAAAGTCCATACCAGCTAGTGAGCTACATTCTTCCCAAACCTTTATAGTGAAGGGGTAGTTAACAAAGAGATGGAGAATATTTTTTGAATCATTTTGGCAAAGGTTACACCATCTCAGTCCTTCAAAGCTTCTTTTTTTAGAATATTCCAGGTTAGTACCTTATTTTCTATGATGCACCACATAAGTAGTTTTGAGTTCAAGGGGCATTTTAGCTTCCATAGTCACTTCCACCACCATTTAGGATATGTTTTTAATTGGGAGGTGATGAGATGCAAGTAACCTTTCTTGGAAGAGTATGAACCATGAGCATCAACATCCCAAATTAATTCATCATCACTATTTGAAATTATGATATGTGCTCTCCGTAAAGCATAAATATGATTATTTCATTCTCTTGGAAGATTACATGCTAGATAAAGTTGGTCATGCTCAATCCAACGTTGGTTCCATCAAAATTTTGAGTTTGGGCCTTGCACTTAAGAAAGATGAAATAAACATATGTCCTTTAACAAAGAGGTTAGATCCTTTGAAAAAAGATGATTTATGCCACTGCTTGGCCAAGGATATTCCCCCAACCTACAATTTTTCCCATTGTGAATCTTTTAGGCTAGATGATTTCCAATGAGGTCAAAAGCGTTTAGCGTCTCTTTCCAAATATTTGGTATGTTGAAATGATTCTTCTTTGGATTTTTTATCCAATCGATTAGGGAATCCGAGGAAATATACTTTTGAATAATAAAATTTGTCTATGAGCTTTGGGTGGGAATCAATCTCCAATTACTTTTATATGCCAACACTTTGGAGAACGAAAATGCATTTTTCAATCCCCAGCTTCCACTTTCTTTTGGAAAGGCTGATATTTTCCAATGAAGCTAGGAAAAATATTTTTTAAGACCTCTCCAGAGAAAAGAGAAGCAAGTATTTTGAGTTTATTCAATAATTCCTTTTGATACCCAATATAATGAAACCTAGTAGATTAGAATGGCTTCGAGGATTTATTTGACCAGAACACGTCTCCCTTCTCTCAAGAGCTACTTATAGCTCCATATCTTAAGTATTTTGTCAATCTTTGTTAGCACCCAAGTCCAATCTTCTTTCATGTACTTCTTTGGTTTTAGGTGGAGACCCAAATATTTGTGCGTTGACTCAAACTCCAGTTTAGCAAAGGCGATCTTGGGGATGATGTAATTTTCTTCCTCTACAACAAGATTTAGGCACAAAACGTTAGAATTCCTATCATTTATTACCATACATGTAGCTTTGCTAAAAAAAACTCAAGATGTTTGTAAGTTTGTCCATTTCACTCTTGGATTCATCATAGAAATTAATATATCATATACAAATAGTAGATGTGTTAAGCTTAAGGACTTATCTAAATACATTTATAGCTACCAGTTCTTTTGGATTCAAGTAAGGATTTGCTTAAGCCTTCTGCCACTAGTATAAAAAGTAAAGGTGAAAGTGGGCACCCTTGGCATTTTTACATTTTGTTCTTATTTTCAAATACTTTATTTTATTTATGACATGAGGAAATTGGTACGCTACATTATCCCCTCCTTTAATTGATTACGTACTCCTTATCCTTGACCCATCTGCATCAAAAATTCAGTATGAGATATCTTTTTAAAAATCAAATAAATATATTGTTAAATATACACCTCACATAAATTTCATATCATAACTCACCACAATAAGACTTCACTCCATTCATTAGATATATGTAGTTCATATAACACACCATGCACTAAGCAAACAACACATGCCTTGTGAATTTCATAAACCATACCACTTAAAAAAATGATTGATAATTATTTGTTTACTTTAAATAAAGCAATCACCTATAACATATCATTAAAATTACATTCAAAAATTCAGAAAATTAGCATACCACTCCTTAACATAATATGGTACTACCCTCATCACATTACCATTTAGTGTAGTATGACTACAATATAATATTCTATCATCTACCTAGATCTGTTACCTTTTACGATCTGAGCATAACTATAATATGTTGTTCATGTGAACCCAAAAAATAATAACAACTTAATCATGTTATTAACATCTTAATTTAAATGTATCTATCAACATAAAATTATCTAATGAAATGCATCTAACCATAGATAAACAAATAATAAGTAATTATTTGCATGTAATTGGCAAACATCCACATAAGAATTGAACATCAAGTAGTAATATGAAACCCAATTTTAAATTCCAATTGCATTTAATTTCTATAATCCTATATTACAACCTCATGTGATCAATTATCACATCATGCAACCTATCACATGGAACCATGATACTAAAGAGATCAACCAGTATGAGACAACCACTTTTATCTCCGTTATCTCCATCATTCATTCCAGTATTTAGAACACCTCCCTCATAGTTACTCTTTAAGCCAAGCTAAGATGGGCCTGTTGCCCACCTATTTCGACTAGGTGGCAACTCCATGTACATGAAGATATACAAGGTTGTACAAATGGTACCTCGGAAAAGTCTGAGGTTCTTTTTTTCACTTCTGCAGGGCGATTGCCCCTTTGTAAAACAAAATATCCGCTCCCCTGCGTGGGATGTAT